>JAEQBH010006556.1:0-127938 GCA_016808115.1 Tetrastigma voinierianum | reverse complement strand
TCGGTTGCTATAGAGAAGACTCCTCGAGGCATGATGCAATGGTCTTCCTACTTATTCAAATTTGAAATTTTTTGGATGCCCATGTTGATAATGGGAAGTTAGAACCTAGATCAATGAAGTGTAACTATTTCTTTGATTTATAAATGCAATTTGTGAAAGGCTATAAATTGTGGTGTCAGGAAACTTGAAAGTAAAAATTAACAAAGATCTTTGAATTTTGTGAGACTTCCACAGTTGGTCAGCTTCTAAGAAGACTCTAGTGTTGAGATTGTAGAGGGGTGATAAACGAGGTGGAGTTTCGGACTTGTTTGGTTCCAGGTCAGGATGGGCAGTGCTCACAGCAAGTTCGGTGCAACGGTATTCTATTGCTAGAGATAGAGAGAGGAGGACGCTATTAAGAAACCTACGTAAATATGGTGAAGTGATCACGGTTGCATGCCTTAGAAGTGTAACGGATAATATTAAAGTCAATAAAGGCCATCCATATGAAGGCGAGTAAGTTGCAATGATTAAGGTAAGTGAATGATTGCTATAAGAGAGAAGAGATAAGTCCCTTTATAAAAATGAGACATGAGGCGTGGTGAGGCTACCTAAAGGGAAGAAATCCATTCGATGCAAATGTGTGTTTAAGAAGAAAGAGCCTGGGAGTTCGAGTGCAAAGGTCTGGCCGAGGTAGTTTGCAAAAGGTTATGTCGGATTTCAGGTGTGTTGACTTCACATATGTATTCTCTCGAGTGGTGAAACATGAAGCTCAATTCGAGCTTGCTTGGGATTACAGCTTTTCATGATTATGAGCTTAGACGGAGGATGTGAAAGTGCATTTTTAAATGGGAGGCTTGAGGAGGACATCTATATGCAACGGAGGTTTTATAGCTTGAGGTTGGGAGGAGTACATGAACACTTAAGAGGTCTCTTTATGGTTTGAAAGCAGTCTCCTAGACAGCGGTATAAGAGAATTGACTCATTCATGATCTCTCATGATTTTAAGAGGAGTAAGCTTTGATAGTTGTGTCTACTTGAGCGATGCAATGTGAGTCACATACATCTACTCTTATATGTGATGACATGCTAATAGTAGCGAGTAAAGAAAAGACAAGAGCTATAAAGCGCTATAATAATAAGTTTGAGATGGAAGAGCGGGACGACTAGAAGATTCTTAGGATGTTGATTCTGAGGGATAGAGTGGCAAGAAGATTATCCTTAAGTCAGAAAGAATATATTGAAAAGGTGCTTTGTAGGTTCAACATGCAGAATGCAAAGCTTGTTACTACTCCACTTGCAGCTCATTTTAGACTTTCATATGTCCTATGTCCACCGTCAGATAGGGAGGTTGACTACATGTCTACAGTACCATATTCTAGTGTTGTGGGTTCTTTGATGTATGCCATGGTGTGTTCACGTCCAGATTTGGCCTATGCAGTCGATCACGATCGGTCTTAGTTAGTAGGTATGTGGAGGAAAAACCTAGCAAAGACATTGGAAAGAAATTCAATGAATCATGTGATACTAGCGTGGATCAGGTAGTGTTTGTTTGCATTTTGGTAAGGTAGAGGAAGGAGTTGTAGGGTATATTGATTCGATTATCTTTGGAGATCCATACGAGGATGCGTGTTCACCATTGAAGGTTGTGCTCTATTAGTTGGAAAGCTACTCTTCGATCAACGGTAGCTTTACTCGACTATGAGTAAAGTACATGGTAGTTAGTGAAGCTTGTAAAAAGGCCCTTTGGTTAAAGGGATTGTTTGGGGAGCTAAGTGATCAGTTGTAGATTAGTACATTGTTTTGTGATAGCCAGAGTGCTATATTTGTCACCAAATATAAGATGTTTTATGAGGATGAAGCATATCGATGTGAGGTATCATTTTGTGCATGAGATTATTGCTCGTGGTGACGTTGCTGTGAGTAAAGTTGGAACCCAAGACAATCCTACAAACATGATGACTAAGTCACTTCCTATAGCCAAGTTTGTGCATTGTTCAAACTTTGTGGGACTTAGTTGCTAAGTTTTGCCCTATGGGGCTTTGTTGTGGAAGATGAATATGGGTTTGATCTTGTTTTGAGATATAGAGTTCGTTAGCATTTTTACGTATGTGATGAAAATTGAAGATTGTCAAGGTGGAGATCGTTGTTTTGTGACCCAAATTTGGTTTTGGGGTTATGTCTAACTCGAAGGTCCGTGGTGTGACTTTTGTGAAAAGAAAAAGTTGAGAAAAAATTCGGGATCTGTTGTGGTAGTAGAGAGGCTAGGCCGTTAAGCCCAAGTTCGTAGCCCATAACTGATCTCAAGGGGGTGCGGGGACTTGCCCTCGCGATCATGGCTTTCTTATGTTCGGATATTTTCGTTATATAAACACATTAGGATTTATTCCTTATCCGCCGCACTTTGTAATTCTCTCTCAAATTGATGGTGAAGTTTTCTTCTCTGCCCGTGGTTTTTTCCCTCAAGGGTTTCCATGCAAATCTTGTGTTTTTCCTTATTTTTATAATTCTTTATTGTGTCATTGATCATATCAAAGAGATTGGTAACTTCTATTCCGTAGGAAAGATTGATTCAAATTACTTCAACTTTTGGGGTTAATGGCCCGGATTAGTGTTTGAATACGGAAAGGCGTGATGCCATGGCTTATGCGGATCTGACAACAAGATCTTTTTGGACTTCGCGGAGTGAGTGTGTGTGTGTGTGTGAGAGAGAGAGAGTGTTACGTGCACATGCATCTGTTTGTGTGTATGTGAAAAAAGTGTGAATAACTATAATTGATTTCTTTTGAGTATAATTATACATTACTATTCTTGTAGAAGTTGATCAAATATAGAAATAATAAACTTATAGTAATATATTCATTCTATGACTTGAGGGTGTGCATGGGAGTGAGTTCCCTCTTAATGAAACATTTGCCTAATAAGTTTTTAATATATAATACTGTTCATTTTTATAACACGCCAGCTCCTATAGCAATCTGATTACGATGATGATAAGGATGATGTTTGGAATGATGATGATGGTATTATTAAAATAATAACAATTTTTTTAAATAACAACAATTTATCTTTTGAAAATAATAATAGATGATGAAATTATTAATTAAGCATTTGCTTGAATTCTGATCGATTTTCAACTATCAAATTATAATTTATTAGAGCGTGAGGCAACAAAATGTTATTGAAAATAATATTATAATCAAGGATCAAAATATCGGTAAATATGGATATATCGGTAATTAAGATTTCTGGAAATATAATTTAAAATATAGGTGGATATTTTTACAAAAATATCGGGTTGATTAAAATTTTCATATTTTAATTATATAAATGATGAGAAATGATTAAGGTAGATTAAAATCAAATGGATTAGTAATTATTAAATTAAATATGTTATATTTAATACATTATTCATATATTATTATGTTAAAGAGATATTATTTATTTGTTTTTGTTATTATTAAAAATATTATGTAGATATTAAGGAGATTCAAAATATTATATATTATAATTTTAAATTTTTAAAAGATATTATTTTCCTTCTTTTCCTTTTCAAATTAATATTTGATTTAAAAATATTATAAGTTATAATGTAAAATAAAAATAAAATAAAATATTATAATCAGACGGTGGTAGGGATTATGAACAAATAAATAATAAGAGAATATAAAAAAGTTTACTATATGTAATAAGTGCAATCAATGTAGTGGTTGGAGGGTACTTCCGGGAATTTGGGTGGGTTCGAAACCCTCTAGAAGCATTATTTTTTTTTTTTTTGAGATTTTTGGAGCCAAAGAACAAAAGGAAAAAACTCGGAAAATGTCGGAAATTATCGGAAAAAGTTGGAAATTATCGGAAAAAATCGGAAAAATCGAAATTTCGGTGGAGATATTTATCGATTTCCACTTAGATAGCAGATATTTCGACCAAAATGCTCCCGGAAATTTTGTTCACGATTATAATTGGTTGGTGATGAAGTTAATTATTGACTACACACTTAGCTCCACCTTAAGCCAAGTGGCGAATACTTAAGCCAAAGGTTTTGTTGATCTATAATAATGAAACTTTATCGAGCGGACTCCCACCTTACACACCGCACCAAGTAGTGTGGTGAAAATGACAAACCAAACCTTGTCGGACTTGGTGAGGTTTATGATGGGCAAGACAGATCTACTCTAGTCACTTTAGAGGTATGCACATGAGACTACTGTTTAAGTGTTAAACAAAGTCCAATCCAAGTCAATTAAGGTTACTCCATATGGGATATGGACTAACCAAAGAGCACTTATCTTTCTCACTTGAAAATATGGGGTTGGCCAGCTCACTAAGTAGACTTTGTTAGGCGAGCTGGAGGCTAAATCTAACAGGTGTCTGTTTGTATGATATCTTGAATTTTGGATATCAGATTCTATAACACGATGGAACAAAGTTGTTTGTTTAAGTATACAATCTTCTTAGAAGAAGAGTTTCTTCTAGAGAAAACGAGTGGGAGCAAGGGTAAACTTGGTGAAGTTCAAAGTGCTCGAACAAACACATATCAACTAACTTAATCCAAAGGAATAAAGAATTAAGGACACAACTAGCAAGGTGAAGTAGTTGAGAAACATCTCAAAGTTTATAACAAAATTGTGCTAAGCTAGACATCTGAAACCACCTAAGGCCACAAAAACCATCAATCAATAGTATAAAAAAGCAAGAATTTATTTTCACATTTTATAATATATATATATATATATATATATATATATATATATATATATATATATATATATATATATATATTATTCCTATCCTAAACTTTTTGGAGCCCTAAAGAGAATGGCCTGGTCCACTAGTTATATGCTCAAAAAATCTAAAGATTCCATATTGTTTTACTTAAATAGGCCTCCTAGTTGTGGAAAAATAACCTCCATGGCTGCACAACATTGTATACATGCAATAGGCCTAGTCATGCTCCAAATCATTTGATCTTGTAGTTCTAAGAAGTTCATATGCAACCAGTGTAAAACTCACATGCTTTGACATTGCAAAAGCCATAGACCAAAAAACATGAAATAACAGTAGGCACCATCCCTCCAAAAACTCAAATGACCCGGATGAATATATACCCAAAACATATAAGTAAAAAATGGCACATGTCGGCAATCATCCGTTAACAAAACTTCCCACCAAATAGAGTCACATTCATTAAATCCTAATAAAATTTCATTATCTTAAGATAGCATATAAAGAAAAAAAATACTAATGTTTCTTACCAATATCGATATAAAATTATCGTATCTTAGAAAGTATTGACATAGAGTAAATTCAAATATATATTTCTTGCTATATTTATTAATGGAGAAAGAATTGAATTAAAATTTTAACGAGTGTGAGATTCGAGGGAAGCAAGCAATGACCCCATGATGGAATATCCAGATCCCGTAGCGCATTAGATTCCAAATCATCATCACAGTCGCCACTCTTTATTCTTTAAGATACTTCTCCTTCTCCATAAATTGTTTTTTGTTGGATGGCTCTAACACTCTTGATATTGCTTCAAAGGAAAAGATTGGAAAACCAAAATCTCTAATAGCGTTGATCTTCATCTTCCCATTCAATCCCCGATCAAATTTGTGGCACATCTTTGGATCGTGTTAGCGAATCACCTGAAAAACATAAATAAGCTTGCAATGAAGGACACAAGATTTTTCGCCTTTGGATATCCTTGGTGATACGAGGGCGAAATTTTGAGAATCTTTTGAAGAATGTTTACGAATTTTGAAACCTATGTATGTAGGTGATATCGAGGAAACATACGTATGGAAAAGAATATCTGAGTTCAAGCATAATTATATATTAATTTTTTAATTGATTTGAGTTTTCTTCAGTCGAGTTCGAGTAGTTCGATTATTTTTTGAATGAAGTTTAAAACATCCGGGAAAAAAAAAAAAAAGCAAAACTCGATTAGCTTCATCGGTTTGAGCTTCTAACTTTTTAATCGAATGAGATTCGACCCCGACCTCAAGTTGAGCTCTGTATCGACTCGGTTACACCCTGCGTCAAATCATCGAATCATAGAATGACTTGGTAAAGAGTTGATTTTCAAATCTTTCAATTTATATAGTGGGTGGCATTGCATGCCGAGCCGCGTAGTGTATAAGATACAGCGATAGGGTGGTTGAAATTGGTGGGCCAAGAAGTTAGGAAGGGTAATAAATGAAACCAAGTCGATCCATGTCGAAGCCACGGGCCCATAGACGTGAATTTAACAATTGGGAATGGGATAGTGATGGGCCAGGCCCATTAGTGAGATGAACCTTTATTACCCATAATATACTTTAATGGTATTATTATTTATTGGTCAAGGGCTAAAATAGTTAGTTGACTTTTGACTCTGAGTAGGAAATAAATATTAAATACACCTTTGCCAACATCGTCAAGGAAGAAGAGAGGATCGGAGTCGGATAATGATAGACAAAGGTGTGGGATTAATAGGTTGGTGTTTGTCTAAACTAAAATTCTGAAGGTAAGTTTAATGAATTAGAAGTTTTATATTTTTTGGCATGGCACGATAATATCATCATTCATAATGAATGAGCGATGAAGAAAGAAGGAAGTAGAACAAATATTAGGCACATTAGTAGTCAAGACAATAAATCTAGCCATTTTCTGCAGATCCATTATAAATAGATTTAAGTGGCATCTTGAATTTGGGACAAATGGCTTTGATTACTTGGAATCCCACATTTCCCCCTCTGAGGGGTTGATTTAGCCCAAATTGCATCAAGCTTTTCTTTGTTTGTTGAAATCCATTGGAGTCATTTATATATTTGCACTCTCTTTATCATTTGGTTTATCAAATTTTGATTTGTTCTTTTTGTTTATCGGATTACATTTGGTTTATGTTGTTGATTCTCGGATTATTTTTCTCTTTTTAAAAGCAATTGGCTATGTTTACTTGAATCGATGAATGGTTTGATAATGTGTGAAATCTTTCTTATGCGTAGAATAGAAAATTAATATAAGTAATTGATGATTAATATTAATTTACTACTATGAAAATGTTTTGGAATTTGTATAATGCCATAATCCATTATTGGTTTTCATTTTGAATTTGAAATGTTGATTGATAGTCTTATTTGAGAGCCTGTGAATCATTGAGATAATAATATACGCTCTCTTAGCTTCATACGAATTAATATAGCCTCTTGCGCTATACTTTGCTTACTCTATTCCGTGTTTAAGAAGCAACAAGGGAATGTAAATGTGTACCACTTCGAAAGAAATTTAGGCTTACCTGATGTCATCGAAACCAGTGATCCTTTTTGTCTTGATTCCAATTAATTCCTTCTCTGGCTAGTTAGTAAAGGCAGGAAACTTATAAATAATAAATACTATCGGATGGTGGTATAGAATATCATTTGTTTTCTCGGGATAATTGTTTCAGGTAATGGCTCTACTAAAAACATGGACTATGATGACATTACCTAACACAGCCCGATTATACATCAAATTTTACTTGATCCAATATATTTTTGTCTTAAAACCCCTGCATGTTATTTCGAAATTTGTAGTAATGGAATCGAGTGTCTTGTTTGTGCAATGAAAAATAGTTTATTAGGCATTGGTTTTCTTGTCTTACCATTCTTTAAATACAAACTAGTCATTTAATGGAGGAATGTTTTTTTTTTTTAAATCAGAAGACATAAATCCATAGCTTCTTAGAGCAACTATATGAATTCTATCTCGGACGGGATTCCAAAAGGAAGTGAGGTGGATAAATAAGAATAAATATTCTTTAAAGATTATTTATTATTACTTATACTACTTATCAGGTCTTATTAATAATATTTTAATTTTTTTAAATATGAAAATAAATCTTCATTGGTTTTAAGTAGATTTGAAAATTTTACGAGCTAGTAACATTAAAGTAGAATTTCACCATGTTTTAATGCTGGCGATGAGTTGGTGTGGGTTTAAATAGCTGGGAGTGGACAAGTGTGGAATTGTCGAAATAGTGTTTTTTGAAAATGGGATGGGCAAGACTTTGGAAATATGGTGGGGAGTTTCTTGATTTAGGCCTCCATTTGGCCCTCACCTTTACTACCCCTTTTTGTCTATATCATGAATGCGTCACAACAACTTAGGACTCTACATTTAATGGACTCTTAGAATTTCATTTATTTTTCATTGGAGGTTAGATGTTAGGGTAATCACTAAAGTGTCTTCATGCATCTTGATCTTGCCATAGAATTGTGATTAGCTTGGCACATAAAATTTACTTATATTATAAGGGGGTGTGGAGTTCTCATTGATAATTAATTAAGTTTTTTCCATTAATTTGGTGTGACTAAACTTCTGTATTTGTTTGATTTATAAGTGTAGAAGACTCTTTGGAGTCAACTAACTATGTATGGACCTATTATTCTTTATGTGTATTTTTAATAACTAATCATATATAACATAAACAAAAGCGATAATTATAATTTTAGATAAACTATATAAGTTTTATAAAATATAAAATAAATTTTCTAGATATAGATGGATGACAAGTTAAAATAATTTTTCTATTAGGATTCTAATGGATGACATAAATACTATATACTTTTAGATATATAGAAAGTTGAGCCCAATAGAAGAATATGATAAAACTTCTTTATAAAGTTTGACTACACAAGCTATTTTATATAATTTGATTTAAATTACTAAAAATATAAAAGATAATGAAAGAATTCGACCTTTGGAATTTTTAATTATATTAATGAAGTAAGTTCACAATACATTTGTAAATACTGAAACTTCAATAATAAACTAAAACTTATATTAAATTAATAATCAATACTATGCATTATGGATTTAGGATATATTTTCCCTTTGGAATTTTATTTATTTATATTTTATATAATTGGCATAAATATTTTATTCATCACAATATTTCTAATACATTTGAGATAAATATTTTCTTTATCAATACAAAACACATTTTAATTATTGTTAATTATTGTTTTATATCATCGACTCTCCTTTTCCATTAGTGGATATGGTTTTAAGGCTTTGTAATTGATTATAGTTAATTTTTTTACGTAGGGTTCTTGAGGTGTATTTTTCTCTTTCTTAACCAAACATGAAAATAGTTATTAGTTTGTTGTATTTAATTAGATTATATACTAAAAAATGATGGATTTAAAAGTGATATTAGAATTTGTAGTGCATTTATTCTGTTGCATTTTTATTTTATTTATGATTATATACTTGGTGAAAAGGGGTGTAGTTCTGGTCAGTTTGGGTGGCTGGATCATGGCTTTGCCTTATATTTTTTTCTCATTTTTGTAATTTGATTAGTGCATATATATGTAAATTAAGTCGTGATTCTAAGCGATAATGCTTGTTGTGAAAACAAAATTTTTAAATAGATTTATTCTGATGATTGTTATTTTATTTTTGAATATATATAGTCTAAACATACTAATAAATTAAAAATGAAATGAATTTCTTTTATTTCTATTTCTTATTCTATAACATAAATATATATCTTAGAATGGCGTGAGCTCTGGTTTCCTTCTTTGTTGAAAGACTTGGTGACAGCTCATTCAAAAACCAAAAAATTCCTCAAGTGCGGAGCAAGCGGAGGCAGTGCCACGAGAGATCTAAGAGCGATGCAATGCTTCTTGGAAGAGGCCCGGACAAAGAAGCAAAAAAGATGATTCTAGGGTGTAGTCTTGGGTTTCGATATCAGGACGGTTTACAATGCCGAGGATATCATAGACATGTTCATCCTTAATGCGCAGTCCTTGAGAAGAAACTTCTTTCTTAAGTGTGGCTTCAAAAAGTTGATAAACCGCTACAAGGTTGGCAAGAAAATTGAAGCCTTACAACTTGGCCTCCTAGACATCTCAAATAGACGGGAAGCTCTTGGAATAAAAAATATCGGAGAAGGAAGGAGCCGTTCAGGCGAGAATCCAGATCTTTGCGAAGTCCTAAGGCGTTCCTCTCCTCATGGGGAAGAACATGTTGTTGTGGGCTGGAAAAGGAGCGGATGGAGCTAGTGAACCCGGCTGATCGGTGGAACTGGGCGTCGCGTGATTTCACAGTGGGAATGGCGGCATTGGAAAAACAACCCTTGCTAAGAGAGTCATAATCATAGACAAGGTTGTGGAGTGCTTTCAGTTATCGTGGTAGGCTTATGTGTCTCAGTTGTAGACCTAGAAGACGTTTATATGCAAAATTATTAAATGGCTGGTTTGTACATCCACAAAAGATCGTGATAATAGAGATGGTGGAGAAATTGCAAGGCAACGCAATTGGGGGATTTCCTTCATGAACATGCGAGAAGGAGAAAGGTATTTGATAGTTACGGATGATGTATGGGCGTAGGGTGGAATTGTCTTGCAAAGAAGTGAGCAGCAAGCGATCGATTGCCTCGGAAATGTGTTCCACGATGGGGGCTAGCAGTTACTTCTATGACTCGAGACAAGGATGTTGCTTTGCATGCGAGATGCTTTCGTTCTACTCCACGAGAAAATGCAACTTTTTCCAAACAAAGAATGAACTTGTTTGTGGGAAGGCATTCCTTGATCATGTTGATCTTGATAGATATCCACTAGATTTGGTGCAACTTGGGCGAGATGGTGGACAAATGTAATGGCTTACCGTTAGCCATAGTTATTGGGAGTTTCTTGTCGAGAGATATGTAACATACAGAATGGAGGAAGGTACATGAAACAACATTAATGCATATCTTGCTACGAAAGGCTCCCAAAGCGGGAATAATAACCGATCTTGAACTTGAGCTACATTGATTTGCCCTCTTATTGAAACCATGCTTTCTACATAAGCCTCTTCCCGGAGGATTATGTCGTCTCCTGGCTGGTGTTCCTTTTATTGGATCGGCGAAGGAGTTTTGTCTTGTCGGTAGAACAGTGATCAACAAAACATGAAGTCACGGCAAGGGTTTACTTGGAATAAGATTAATCAATCAGAAACTTGATTCAAAGTGGTAAGAATGAGTGTCAATGGGATTTGTGGAATGTCGGGTTCATGACCTTATCACGAGAGTTGGGTATTAGAAGGCGAAGGCGAAACTTCTTGAGAACTCATGATATTGAGAGATCCTCTATCCTCTTCCACCGAGTAATTCATCTTTATTTTCATCTAAATGCCGCCAGGCAAAGTAATTTATTCGACGTGGAGAGGTATGCTTACATTGAACACAATACTCCATACCTACGGTCTCTCTTGTTTTGATTTAGGGCATGAAATTTGTAGATTTCGCGACTAGATTTCATTGGAAAATGCTTCAAAGTTCTCGGGGTGCTAGATTTGGAAGGTGTAAAAGGTGAAGCCATACCAAGTATAGTTTGGGACACTAATTCATTTAAGGTACTTGGGATTAAGGCATCTTGCAGTCTTAAATTGCTTCCACTATCCATTGTGACCTAAGGAGTTTGCAAACATTGGATGTTAACAATCTTAAACAAGTTCCAAATGTGATATGGAAGATTCAAAACATGAGATATCTTTACATGGAAGGGCAAAAGTATGATATTCCACTTAAAATTGATACATTGGAAAATCTTCAAGTTTTATCAGGCATAACCTTCAAACAATGGATCTGGAACAATTCGAGCAAGTTAACTTGTCTTGAGAGCGAAATTAGAAGGAAGATATGGTGGTAGAGGGGGTTGAGTTTTGGAAGTCCATTGCCAAGCTACGAGTTACGAAGAGAATCCCTCCTTGCTTTGTAAGGCGTTAAATTAGCTTTCCGTCCCTGCCATGGACTCTTGCCTCTATCTCTAAGTTGGACATAAAAGGGACACATGCAAAGAAAGCATGAAAGCTTTCAATTTCCTCGAACCTTTCACAATTGACATTGGATTCGGTAGCCAGGCTAGGTGTGATCCTATGCCCATTTTTGGAGAAGGTATAAAATTATTGACTCTGAGACTAAGGGCTGAATCATATCTTGGAGCGAATGCATGTTTTTACGCAAATGCTGGGTTTCCCCAACTCAAGTACTTCAACTTTTGAGTTGAGAGTAAAGTGAATTAAGTTGAATATAGAGAATGGAGCAATACCATGGCTTATGCGACTACATTGTCGATTTTCAACAAGGATCTGCAGGTTGATAATTTGTCAAATTTGGTGGAGAGTGAAAATTATTATACGATTCCATGATCCCTTCTTTTCACCATTCGCAAGATTTTAAGCACCTATCGATCTAGAAAATATCACTTGTATTGGGATCATTCATGGTAACTACCTTTACCCGTCTACTTTGGACCCCTTCAATTTCCAATTTTTGTTGTGCCTTATTATATTGGTTGTTAAATTAACATATATGGGGATTCTTATATATGCTGAAAATTTCATATATCAATGCATGTAGAAATGCAATAAACATCAAAAAGTGATGGAATATGTATTTATAAAAAGTTGTAAATTACTACCTATCAATTATGTCTTAAGTGCCCATGTAAGACCAATGTAATACTCATGCTATGTTAAAAAAAAAGTTATATCATATTTGAGAAAATGAAATCGATTGTTGGGAATCTCTAACACTGCTCCCCCTCTTGAATTTGTACACATTGGGCCTTTTATACCGCCAATCTTTCGATCCACATCTTTTTTATTTTCATCGCTTTTGTGCAGTGATATCTTAATAGCATCTGAGCATAGCTTGATTTAAAAGTATAAAGAAATGTTTTCTCTATCAATCATAATAGGAAAATGGCACTACAACCTACTTTCAATAAAAAGTAAGATGTTAAAATAACCCAAATTAATTACATCTCTTAGGCATTAGTAAAGATGAGTTTTGTTTCTCAATTATTTTATAGATTCTTTTTAATCCAGCTAACATGTCTTGTTTGGTTTTCTATTTATTTGAGAATGACGATAGAAATGAGTCAAAATTTTGGACACGCCGTGAAAAGGTAGCTGAAACTCCCTCTCAGCCTGTTGGATGATCGGTTGGGTGCGCGTGTATGTGGTATATATATATATATATATATTGTTTAACTTGCATAACAAGATCCTCTACACTATTAGATTCCTACCACATGTAATGCATGTTTAATTACTTCAGCTAATTATATATATTGTTTAACTTGCATAACAAGATCCTCTACACTATTAGATTCCTACCACATGTAATGCATGTTGATACTTGACAAATTAATAAAGGTTGGGCTAGCTAGTGATTATCGAGACATGTCTTTTAAACGAGTCTAACATCGATTCGAACTTCCGGCGGAGTGGCTGTTGAAATGATAGGACCTATCTTTTCCACTTATTTGGGATTCTACACGGGAAAAAGAGAGCTAAATCATGACGATGATTAGACATGGTTTGAAAGCTACGGTTGGAGTTCTACTTAGTCAAAACTTCTGAATGACGTCTTGAATTGTTATATATTTTTTGTATAATTTCCCTTAAATGATGTTTGGTTTCACGAAAAAAATTGAAAAGGACTTTCTTTGGGAAGGGATTGAACTCCCTACGATGTAAGTCGGCCTCATGTTTGACCTCTAAGTTCATATCGTCTGTCATCAAATAAAATAGTGCTTTTTGCAAACAAAATTAATAGAAGGGTGAAATAGGCATTTTCGGGTTCCCCCGATTGACCCGAGATTGAATAAAGAAAGCTACGCAATAAAATAGTTGCGAATCTCTAAACTTTCCTTTTGCAAAATCTGGTGGAAGTCGACATCATCGGGCAGTGATTATTTTCTTCTACATCCTTGAGAGATGCCCTTTCATGCTTCTCAAAGCGGTATTTGTAAATATATACACCAAGGTGCCCTAACTTCATTCTCTTTCTCTCTACTCCCTTGCTCTTGCTTTTTTTGTCATTCACGAACATATTACTTTTCAGCTAATTTAAATGATATTTATATCCATTCTGGACCTACAGGAAACAATGCGGGATTTCACTTTAACTTAGTGAATAAGGTGAGTATTTAGAACTTATTTTCATTTAAGATGATTGATAGGGCATGAGAAGAAAATTGTATTCAAACTTGGTTGGGTCTGTTTTGTCAGATACCCATCGTTTGTGTTTGTGATGGGAGGACAACAGCAGGATAACAATAATGCATGTTAGACCTCTTGTGACGCCCCAATCCCGGGGTGTCCGTTGACCTACCGAATCAACGAGTGAAACCTCGTGTCTCACGTCGTGAACGCATCACGTATGTAAGCTTGACCCGATTGGGCCCGGGTATATTCATTCTGACACAATTATATATTTTATCTAGTGATTTATTTACAATTGTGTTTAATTACAATTATACAAAAATGGGTCCGCTTCCGGAATTTTACAAAATACAAAAATACAAGATAAGGCCATCTTGGCTAGTTCTTAGCCTAAGGCCACGGGCGTTCCATCCCCAATGTGTCTTCGGTACCCTAAAAAAATAGTCCACGGCGGGGTAGACAGGCAAAGCCGGTAGTAGAATTTCCCTACTTGGGTTACTCCCCACCTAAGTGAAATGCAATGGCACACAAAGCATACAACACATGCTAATATATCACTCATGCATATATTAACAATTTAATTCATACATCATGTTATTCAGTTTATAATAATAACATATACTTAGCTCACATGGGCTAAAGAGCACTATCAGTTCATCTTGGAGCAATTTGATTCGCCTGAAACGTGTTATTCACCCATGGCAACAACGCATCACCTGAAATCACACCAGGTCAGTGAGTATCGAATACAAAGGGATTTATTCACTTTCCGGTCGAATCTTTTGGAACGAAATGTGGCAGATCTCGAAGCCTCCAAACAAATCAGCCCATTCACAGGACCCTTAAGCAAAAAGTAAAACAAGTAGGAAAAACCCTACCTTTATGGAGTTTGTGAAACTCCCAATCTGGTACTCACACGTAGCCCTCGGCGTGTGAACCCAGCTTGCCTCTTGCGTGACGCCGGCGGTCCGATCGTCGTAGATCTTAGAGAGAAGCCAGACTTTCTCTCTCTAAAAATGGAGATCCAAGCTTCCTGTGCAAGACTCCCTTCTCCCTCACGTTTTTCTCTTTTCCTTTTCTTATTTCATTTTCCCGTTTGCTTTTCTTTCTTTTTCCATTTCTCTTTCTCATTTTCTCTCAATTTCTCCCCATTTCTCATTTCTGCTGCCCTTCTCCCTTTTGGAGAATTGACCATATGGGTCAAAGTGAGGAAATTTCCTCCTCACCTTCCTCAAGCCAAACATGTGGCTATCAAATTTCCATCTTTTTCTTTTAATTTCTTAATTCTCTTTTATGACATCATGCTCTTACATGGCTCAATGTGAGCCATGGGATCCATTTCCCACACATGGCTAATTGTGAGCCATTCTTTCCATGCCAAGTGTCACTCTCTTGGTGTGGCATGTATCACATAACCTTGCCATTTGTCATCAGGCACCTCACGCCTCGCGTGTAATCCCGACCACCTCGGAATCAGCGAAATTCAAGCGTGGTAGCTGAATTTGTGAGACGATTTCAGCGGAGAAGTCAGTTTCGTCATCGAGATCTAGAAAAATTCCGTATTTGACCAGATTTACCATTTACCCTCCTTTAGGGAATTTAGTTTCAGGGTCTCACACCTCACCCTTCTTAAGGCGTGGCTGAATCAAGCTACACCATCCGTTTATAATTTGTTACCTCCTACTTTGCTACAAATTGTGTTTTGCGGATTAGATAGTTTCGAATAATGGCAATCTAGCGGTCCTTGTTGGGTCGAGTCAATCTTTGCAACCGCAGTATACTCAAATTTCTAGAGACCCGATAACCTTGCTCTGATACCACTTTGTTGGAAGGAAGATGGGAGGAAGATGAAGGAAAACTTGAAGATAGGAGAGACTAGATGATGAGGGGGAAGATGCTACTTATATTATTGAAGGCTTCTTGTTTTTGGCTTTGATTACAAACTCAAGAGATCACCCTTATTTATACTATTAACACCTTCTCAACCAATAGCTAGGATTGTTCCAACCTGAATATAATCTAATGGTTACAAATGAGTGTATCTAGAATTCTTCCTAGAAGTCGAACACAATCTCATTCTAGAACTACAGGGAAATATCTAGAATAGACTTCTAGAAGTTGGGCTCTCTTATGTTTCTACACTTTGGGCTTTTACTTAAACTCCTAAACCCGAAACTTAATGACCTGAAATCATTTCAATTCAGACCCAATACAAATCAAGTTTATATTTCTTATGTGTATTCTTTTATTTTTCTTCTTCGATTCTTATCACCATTCTTGCTCGATACTCATGATTTTAATCCACCGTTGAATTTTAAATGATGGAGCCTAATCGAGATCGTGTTGTCCCGAGAGCCTAAATACCACGCGAACTGGAAGGCATGACTTCCACGAGGCAAAAGGCTTCCCGGATAAGATTCTACGCTCAAATCATCACTTAGGTAAAACCCATTCACTTCTTGCCCGAGATAAAAAGAAAAAAACCAAGCAAAGAAATTGAGAAAGCAATAATGGAGTGGCTTCATTACAAGAAGGGACAGGAGCGGGAAACATGGGTGGACATGGCGGGACCCTCGACAACACCCCACCCCCTCTCCCATTTACTAGCCATTTCCTCCTTGTCATTCTCTTGTTGTCACTCTCGATTACCCGCAGCTCTAAGGCGGTTATATGAAGCGCCATTTATAATTTATTACCTCCCTCTTTGCTACAAATTGGGTTTTGCGGATGAATAGTTTTGAATAATGGCGATCTAGTAGTCGTTGTTGGGATACATCCAGAACATGAAATCCATTAACATAACGTACTAAGAACTTTGGTCGGAGTTCTACTTACAGAGAACATGAAATCCATTATATCTACATTCATCTCCCTACCTTCATTCTCGACTTCTTTTTCTAATCGGATAGAAATCAACGATAGTTTGCATTAGAAGTATATTTAAGATTTCTTTTTTATTGGCTTTTGCAATTACATTTTGTCATATATTAGTATATGTACCTAACTTTTCCAATAATATTCAAGTCTTTTTATAATGTAGTATCAAAGCCTCGAAGCAACAACAAAAAAATAGCCTAACCCCAGTCGTCGTTGCCGCCCATCCATGATGGTTGTGATCCATCGACGAATTTTGATAAAGTGACAACCTTACCTTCTTCACTCTGTTATAGAATGTAAATATATACTTTACTTGTAAGTTCTTGAGAAACTAACTAAGATATTAGATTTAACATACTAGTTGTATATATCTAGCTCTTGTATTTATACATGTTTAGATCGATGAAAACTAAAGGAATTCATTTATCAAATTTCCCTCTTTGTTCTTTTTATATGGTATCGGAGTTTGGTTTGGCAAGGGTCTTAGTTTCAAGCCACGATTTTGCAATTTATTCCTATTTATTGATTTGTAAGTCATGGGCTGACTTTATTTGGTTTATTTGACTCTCCACATGTGGGTATGAGGCTACACATGAAGGAGTTAAAGACATTATATTCGTATTAAACGCAAATCCTTTAAAGAGTTCGCATTGTTAGCTAATAGATCTCATAATTCGCACCCTTAAAATGATAGTGTGAGCATGTTTTAAGGCATTCGCACCCTCAATTAAGGGAGCGAAATTTCGCACCCTCAGCCAATAAGGGTGTGAACACCCTAATCCACCTGACTTTATTCCTTTTTCACCCTCGATTTTGATTTGTAATTGCATAATAAGACTTGAACATGATCGGCGGAGAAAATTTGTTAGGTCATGTCTTTGCAATATATATGAGGTTATAAGCTGCCAAAGAAACATTGCATACTAGTTTTGGGAGATTAAACAGCCTCCTAATATAGGATGTTCTTAGTTTTGGTTAGATTTTGTAGATTTCAAAGAACAGTTTAGTTGATTTCTGTTTTTCTTTTAATAAAAAAAATATTTTTTATTCTTTTGCTTTGTGGATGGCTTGGATTTATGCTTGTATGGTGGATGATTACTTCTCCAACATGCTCGGGTAATCTCTAACTCCGGGAGAAGCGGATTTGGGGTTTCAAACCCATGGTGATGAGGGTAAAACGATTTCAACACCAAAGGTAATTACTTTGACCTCCTTGAATCTTTTTGGGATCTTTTGGTATGTCTCGGGATCATTGTTGAAGGTTGAGAGTGAGACTCGACTCGATAGAATCATGGGAATAAATATTATTATGAGTTTTCCATGCTAGAATATTTAGTTTCTTGACACTTGCTAATCCCGATGGGTACATCGAGTTGTTGTCAATTTATCCTTCTGGTAGCCAATGAAAAATTATCTCTTTTCAAGCTAAGATTTGAAGAACCTAGTTGGAAGTAGAGTGGGAATATGGGTTGAGCGGATGGGCGACCCGCTGGCTAAAGTTTTGGAGGGTTGAGATGTGAGTGGCATTTGATAAAAGTGAGCCTATTGGCTGACAGGAATAGACCTGCATCCCATTAGGGTTAAGTCGAGCCGGCTGAATAAACTGAA
Organism: Tetrastigma voinierianum; assembly: GCA_016808115.1. Taxonomy (NCBI): domain Eukaryota; kingdom Viridiplantae; phylum Streptophyta; class Magnoliopsida; order Vitales; family Vitaceae; genus Tetrastigma; species Tetrastigma voinierianum. Next base: position 109,515 of record JAEQBH010006556.1, on the reverse strand, counting down.
CATACTAATTTTTTTAAAGGATATTTATATTATTTAAAGAAAATTAAATTTTTTTCTCTTAAATTCAAGTTTTAACCCTAGGTTGTGGACTCGGATATGATTCCTTGATGGGGTTGTAGTTAGTTAGGTTATGATAATATTTAGCATTGTTACTTGTTCTACGTATATTTAAGACTCTAAATATTATTATATTGTCTAGGTTCTATCATTTTTGTGTATTAAATGCTATTACTTATTTCCATGTTGTTATTTTATTTAAGAATGGTAAAATAGAAAATATGTGTTTTAGCATTTTTTTAATATTCTTGCCATTTGGCTAGCAACCTATGTAAATTTGAGTTGGGCTAGTCAAAATATGGCTCGAATAAAAGTGGGCCGAATTAGCCCGACCCTCGTCCGGTTTCCAAAATCTAGTAGGAAGCCCCAACCAGAATTTCAAGAGGTTAAACTATGCTTACTACGCCTAGAATACTACCTGAAACTAATTTCAAGAAAGAAGAAGAATTGAGTAAATCACCAAGAATGGAAATCCCCCAATTAAACAAACCTCAGGAAACTCTTTCAATTTATTCTCTATATTTTTAGTTAATTACATTTATAAATCACTTTCGATAAAAATCATACAAACCCGAAATAGATAAAACATATAATTAGGATAAATTCTTGAATAAGTGAAAATCCATCCCAATGGATGACCCTAGAGCCACTATACCTCTGATAACTACGGGTTACCTCGAGGTGGAACTAGGTCTTATAAATTTTGTAGTCGATTCACCTACTCACGAGTCGATGGCGAGAAGAAAATTAAGTTAGTAGCTTAGTGACACTCGTAAATATTCGGTCTGCTCCTTTCCCGACAGCGAGCGGATGGGGCCCATGGAGCCTCTTAATCGATGTGCCTCCTCCACCAGGGTTGTCGGCCACCAACGAGCATCTCCAGCCACCTGCCTCCCTTGTCACGATCGGCCAGAAACAACGGCGGATGGGGAACCCGTCGACCCCAGACACTCCATAGCCTTTTCCTTAACGAATATCATTTTATTTCACTTTGCCTCTACTTGTGCTCCTTGTAGCATTTATTACCCTTGATGAATCTACTTCTTGGGTATAGCTGGATATGACGTACGGGATTGAAGACAACATTTCAAATCTATAGATTTTGTGCTTTCCCGAATCAAGTAATTTTTGCCCTTTGTATCGAAAGGATTATAGAGAAAAGCCCGGTACTTACTGGCTCGTGGAATAAATTTGGTTTGTTGGCTAAAAAAGTTGAATCATAACATAAACACACAAAACAACGAAGATGTGAGTATATGGGTTTTCTTTTCATTTAACAATTTAAAGGGACTTTTGTTGAGGACAGAAGCTAATTATTAGTAATTCTATTAATTAAGTGATGCGGTTAAAACACATTGACACGATAACTAGAGGAACACGTACATTGGAAGAGAAGTGCTTGTGCCGGATTAAGGATGTGTAGGTGTTTTCTTTCAACAACAAAATTTTTGTTCAAGAGTTTCCACTAAGAATGGAAAGATAGAATTCCTTTTGAATTAAAGAAATCATGGAGCACTAACTCAAGGCGTGCACGATCCGCAGTTTGTTAGTACTCTTGTAGTGTGTGGAAATCAAATTATAAAATTATGGAAAAATAGTTTATAACATCTGATTTTGAAGTTAAAAAAGATACACCCATATAGCTCTAGTACAATCATCAACAATGGTGAGAAAATATATATGACCAACTCATATATTGTAACATGGAATGGACAACAAATATCAATATGGCCCTAAATTAAAAGGATACGAAGACATGATTGTTTGAAATGAAGGCGAAGCGTCTTTGCTTGGCCAAATGAAAATTTCGACTTTGTGAGAACAAAGTTGATAGAAATTTGGGAGATTGAGGAATTGGAAGTGGTGAGTCTCGACTGCGTCCATAGTTTGGCGATTGAAGCTACAAACTCAGGTAAGCAATTAATTGTTGTACTTAATCTGTGGTGAGTGATCCATGTGATGGAGATGAATTCGTAGCAACTGTAGCCTTTGATGAGAATTTAGGGTTCTGGGTGATTAAACAAAAGAGAGCCTAATAGAGTTGGCTGGGCCATTTGATTTGAATGGGTCTTGGATTTGGTCTTGTACCCCGAGAATCCATGATGCAGCAACACTGCGTCTATGGTGTGTCCCAACCAACCCACAATGGGTACTCACGGTGGAATGATCTCGCCTCGGCTTGTTGCTAGAATGTTACCTTTGAGAATATTGGTTTTGAAAAATTATCTTATTGGAAGATTTTGGTTTTAGTGACATTTTATTATCCTTTGGATGATTTTATGTCATTAGAAGATTTTGATTTTACAAAATTAGTTTTAATTTTCTTGTGAGCATATTGAGGACAACCAAGATTCATAAAGCGAGATATTTTGAATATGTCATTTACATGTAAGGGTTTTAGAGGCCCACCGTGGCGAGATGGATAATAATGTATCTTTGGTCGGAGTTTGGGATGTTACAAACAACCATATTTGTATTCAAGGAAGAAAGTTGTCATGGAGTGTTTGATTACTTTTACCTCTTATATAACTAAGCATCTTTGCTGCCACTTTTTATCTGTTTGAACTGTTATTGATCCTTTCTTCTTTTGAATTTACTACAACAGTGGGAGCTTGTAGTTACATCATACAAGTGCGGAGTAGTGAATGTTTCAAGTACATTATAATAATTTTCCTATATATCCTCGACATAAGAAGTAGTATTTGGCGGGAGCGGCTTAAGTTTTAAAAGTTTCATAATGTCAAATTACAAAGAACAAAAGATGGCATCCACGAAGAGAAAGCACCACAACACCTGAGGCCCTCTAGTCGGTCTTTGTATTTTCATAGCTTAAGGCGACCTTCCCAGAATCTGAGCGTCTCTCTGAATGCATTTGGGAGTCGGAACCGACATCCACTAGGAAAAAAAAGTATTTAAGGATGGACCATAAATACATTATAAATTCGATGAACAAGAAAAAAAACAAGACAAGCTCGTATACAAAGGATATGAAAAAGTTAATTATCAAATGAATTCTAAAATTAAGACATAGAAGATATTGCCCATAATAAAGATGATGCAACTTTATTTAGAATTTTGATAAATAAAGTCAATTACCAATTAACTATCAAATGACATTACATAGAATTGATATGTCTGATCGATTCACGAGTTAATAATAATTTTTCCTAGAATTGTACGATACTCGATTGCAGGTTCAAACAAAATTCAACTCTTGCATTGTTCAAGAAAGTCGACTAGCATTCCAAAGCACATTTGGAGCTTGCTAATATTAGACACATTAGCGACACATACGTATCAATAGCTAAACTTTTATGTATAGGAAGTAAACACATGCATACATGTAATTGGAATCTAATAGTAAGTATTGCATCATTGCTAAATATGCAAATCAGAAAACCAGGACTAATACTTGCCAAAGTACTAGAGTGGCTTGATTGGAAACCATATCAAAGTAATTAATTCTGAGAATAAAAACATATATACACACCCAAAAACCATCCGGCCAGGATAAGAGGGAGTTTAAGGCTTACCTTTTGGCGACATATATACGTCCACCTTACGCACCCGCTATCTGAAATAATTTGATAACCAATATATTGAAGTGCAATAAAATTGGTAAATGAAGGGATCCAAAAAGTAGATAGGTGATGGTAGTTACGCAAATCAAACCCCAAAAGGAATCTTCAATTTTGTGGGGAGCAGGGATAATAGCCCGACGAGGGGAAAGCGAATTTTACACTCTACCAAATTTAGCGACTCATTAAGTCGAATCTCTATTTTGAAATTATCAAACTCTCATTTGCATAGAAAGCCATGGCATCGCGCCTTTCAATATATTCAGCAGACCAATTCTTGGGACCTCAAAAGTTGAAGTATTTGGGTCGAAACCCATCTGCGGATACATGCATTTCCCTTCCGAGATATGAGGATGTCCGACCCTTAGCACGAGTCGACAAATTTGGAAGCTTCTCGAAATGGGCATAGGATCACATTCTAGCTACCGCCTTCGATATCAATTGAGAGAAAAGATTCGAAATTTAAAGGTTTTAGATCAATTTTGCATCTGCGTCCTTTTATGTCGACTTACGAGAGATGGGAGCGAGCTCATGGCGAAGGGATGGAATGCTAGACTCATCGATGCCTTGAAATCTGAGGATTTAAGACTACTATGTAGCTTGGCAATGGAGTTTGAAAACTCAACCTCTTCTACCCGGCTCACATCTTCCTTCTATTTTGAGCTTCTCGAGACAAGTTAACTTGCTCGAATTGTTCGGATCAGCGGATTTGAGCGTTATGCACGATAGAATTTGAAGATTTTGGACCGTATCAATTTTGATGGATGCGTCTTCTTCTTGCTCACCGATGTAAAAGATATCTCATGTTTGTAATCTTCAAATGACATCTGGCACTCGTTTAAGATTATTTATATCAAAATCTGCAAATTCCTTAAGTTGCCTATAGATGATGGGAAGCATTTTTAGTCCAGTATGTCTTAATCCCAAGTACCTTAAATGTATCAGTTCCCCATTATACTTGGTACATTTTGAATTCCTAGACCTTCCAAATCTTGCACTCTAAGCACTTTGAAGGCATTTGGTAATGAAATCTAGTTGTGATATTCGCCAAATTCCCCCAAATTGAAATAATATAAGAAGAGAGCGAAGGTATAGGTGGAAGTAGTGTTCAATGGAAGCATACCTCTCAAAGTCAGAATAAATACTTTGTCGACGGGATTTTGATGAAAATAGAGGGGAAGAGATGAGGATCTACTACAATATTAGTTCCAATGAAGTTGTGCTCTTTTGCCTTTTCAATAGCCAACTCTTGTATGAAGTCATGAACCCGGCATTCCATAACCCTTGCATTAACACTCGTTCTCACCACTTGAATCAAGTTTCTATTGATTAACTCGTTCAAGTAAATCTCAGCCGTGTCTTTCATGCTTTGCCGATCTTCTTTTGCAACCGCAAAACCAAATCCACAAAAGGAGTAGTTTTCTTGTGGAGATGACATGATACGGGAAGAGGCTTAAGTGAAAAGCATGGTTCAAGTAAGAGGAACCGTCGATGTAGCTCAAGTTCGACATTGTCATTACCCATTATTTGGCCTTCTTTATGGAAGTATGCACTCATGTTGTTATCATGTACCTTCTTCCATTCTATGTGTGACATATTTACCGACAACGAGGACCTCCCGATGTCTACGATTGCTAACGATGAAAGCCGTTACGTTTATCAACCATCTTTTCCCCAAGTTCCTTCAAATCGGTAAATAGCTCTCGACATCAATATCAAGGAAAGACCTTAGGCTGGAACAAGTCCGTACTTTTTTTTTTTTTTGAAAGAAGTCGCATTTCATGGGGGAATAGAACGAACATGCATGTGAAGCTACTTCCTTATATCGAGTTGTGAGGAGTATACGCTGCCCTTGCCCCCATCTGGGAACACACTTCAAGGCAATCGGGGTCATTCTTGCTCTTTTCTGCAAGACAACTCCAATCGACGAGGGGCTCAGTACATCATCGGAAGCTAGTAAATGTCACATTTATCCTTCGGATGTCCATGGAAGGAAATCTGACTTCGTGCTCTTGCAATTTCTCCGCCATCTCCACTTGCTCTTTTGTGGATGAACAAATCTGTTTAATAATCTTCATATAAACGTCTCTAGGTCTACAATCTTGGGAGACATAAGCCCAGGCACGATAATATGGAAAGCACTCCACAACTTGTGTATGATTATAGACTTTCTTAGCGGGTTGTTTTGCGATACCACCCATTCCACTCGAAATCACGCGGCGTCTTTGGTCTCTCTTAGATCAGCTAGTTCACAAGCTTATGCGCTTCATTTTCCGGGCCACGACAACATGTTCTTGACATGAGGTGGAGCGAGTCTCAGTCTGCGACATCTGAAATTTGAGCGGCTCGTGCTCATTCCTTCCCCAATATTTTTTATTCCAAGTGCTTCCCGTCTATTTGAAATGTCTTGGAGGCCAAGTTGGATGGCTTCAACTTTCTTCCCAACCTTATAGCGGTTTGTCAACTTTTTGAAGGCACGCTCGGGAAAGGAATGCGTCCTCGATATTGGCGTCGGGATGAACATGTCTATGATGTCCTCGGCATCATAAGCGACCGGATCTCGAAACCCAGTTCATTGCCTCTAAGTCTTCTTCTTGCTTTTGTTGCCTCTTCAAGAAGCCTTTATCGTATAGATCTTTGTGAAGCACAATCGACTTGTCAGCGCACACCGCTTGAAGAAACTTGCTTCTTAAAATTAGCATGTCACGATCCTCGGCAATGAAAGGAAGCAGAGCCTCTTTCGCCATTAATGTAAATGCTCTAGCTCTCAGCTACAGCAGAGGTAACACTTCGATACTAACACGGAGATTCCTTCAAATACCTTGCCCGCGCAATAACTTGTTCTTCCAATAATGCATTGAGGGAATTAGAAAAATTATGCAGAATGTTTGAAATTCCTTGATGTTCGAAGGATAATGAAAGTGAAAAGTATTTTATCATGTAAGCAGCGAGGAAAAGCATAGGCTAGCTGGACTTATTTGATCGCAATCACTCACTTGATAATTAATACGATATCGCCACCCACCCATGGAAGCCACTAGCCACACTTCTTTTAATTATTACTTTACTTTTAATCGATGCACTGCTCTATAATTGCTATATCTTTTAAAACTTACTTGTTTAGAATATAAATGCTCCTTCTAAGCTCATTCATATACCCCAGAAAACATATTGTTTTAATTGTTGTCTCAGCTAATTTATCAGCAAATCCCGATTTTTTTGGGTTAAAAAAATAAAAAAAATTCAAAATAAACATCATATCTAGAAACCCTCGGAGTTTCCAAAAGAAAATACCTAAAAAAGGAAGAGTCTCAAGAGTTCGAATCTAATAAATAATTTTATTATATTATAACTAAAGTGTTTAATTATAAAAAAAAATCATTTTAAAAATAATTATTTAAGCAATCATGTAAAAAGCCAGTCATCATCCTTTAATTGATAAGATCTAATTTAATTGGTTAAAAGCTTGGGCTGGTGTAAACGCTAAAGTATAAGAAGGTAGAGATCGAAATTGAGTTCTAATGAAGGCGAATTTATTAAAAGAATTACTCTATGTTCATTTGAATCAAAGTGATATATACAAATTTATAACGTTATCACCAAGGGCTATTATCTAGTCCCAGTGATAATGCCATTAAACTTGTTTTATTGTGTTCCTTAGCTATAGTATTGATTAAAAGATTGTTTCATTAAGAATTAAATCATTTTCTTGAGGTTTGATCGATTATCTTTGCAAGTGCAGGTCGAACAAATGAGTAAAATGGATGTAAGTCGGTCTCGATCCACAGAGATCTAAAATTTCTAATCAACTACCTGAGCTACTTGGCCCCACTATTTGGACAATGATAGGCAATTGGAATTAGCTTTGAAAGCCTTAAAATGATAAAACTAAGAAAAATGAATGAATAATAAATGTATTAAATACTGAAATAATGAAATATAAATTTATTTGAGCAGTTATCTATAAAGGGAACATTGAAAATAAAAATTTATTATGAAGAATCAATTCCTCGACACTTGCTTGTAATTTTGCTTTATGAACCACTGATTTTAAAACTGGTCAAGGAATACGATAGTGTAGTTGGATCTCTCAAATTGCTTGTTCATCATCTCACCTTCCTTTGTTTCTCTCGAATTCGAGTGGAGTTAGATAACTACTTTTAATCACAGGTAGCCTTGTTACACAGGTATTTTTCTTTCTCAATACTTCATACCCATAACATGGACTGTAAACCTTAGCTCCTTAAATAGAGTCATTGCAGAGGTTTACACTATACTGGTTCCTCAGCCACAAAATTAGAACAGCTCATCCTTTCCTTGATTAGATCTTTGCTAACACGGGATTAAATTCACTATTCGAATCGAGGTGAACTCTCTGCATGTTTAAATTGATAACTCACTCAACTCTATCTCGACTTCAAGTGAAAAGAGGATTTATCGATTTAAAAACACAGAGCACATTAGTCGACAATGTCGGTCGCATACCTTGAGAGAATTGCTTTCGTCTACTCCAGAATGCCGCTACTCTTATCACTTTCGGAGGGCCTCCTGGAAATCAGAGCTTGAGACAATCCCATATGTGGGTATGAGAAACTGACATTGGGATCAATTCAGAAAATACGCAAAACCAGCAAGTAGATTCATAACTGAAGTTCAGCAATAATGAATAAAATTCTTCAGGAAAGATAATTTCTGACAATAACGTCAATTCAATGGAAAATTGGGTTTCTAATTACTTGATTACACCATACATTGGCTTACAGCGATCAAGAAAACCCTTTATCGTCGGGCCAGTAGTTGAAATCCTAAATTTATGCGGAGTTCAAGCAACCGGGCCAATAATTTGAAGAAATATAAATGCGCATTATTAAAACTTTAGCGATAACGTTTAGATCCAAATTTAGCGAAAATAAAAACTAATCTAAAGAAAAACAAAAGCAAAGAAAATTAAAATACGAGGGCGCCGACAGCCAGTCTCTTTCAAGTCGCGAGCTGCGTTCGCCCGATGGCAGTGCGTATTTATAGGGTTACGAAGTTAGGCTAATTTAAACCTCATTGTAGATTTAAAGTTAAGCGGCCCATTTTTCGATTGTCGTGACATCGAGTCGCTTAGCCAGCGACCTTTGTTATCTCAGTCTTTGTAGCGAGAAGCCTTTCTTTGGATTGCGACATGTCTTTGACCGAAGGCGGCGTCGCGGCCGACGATCTTGTCAGCGACCTCTTTTGATTAGGCCCGGTATCGCGACAACTTATGCGTCACGACCTTAACTCTTTGTATTTGATGGCGACCTTTGACTATTGTCGCGACTATACGAGTCTTTGCGGTAAATGTCGCGAACTTTTTAGAATTATGATTGATCTTCGCGACATCAGTCATTATCGCGACCTTCCACCCCGTGCGCCCATGCTTCAACGCTGACCGGCTTGGGCTGATGTCGCGAAGCCTCTTTTCTTCCTCACTGGCATTCATTCCGACTGATATTCGCGCGACCTCCTTTCTTATTGATAAATGCTCGCGACCCATAATTTCTTTTAGTGCATTAGCCGTATTGCTTCAATTGATGTTGATGTCGCGGCTGCGTCAGTGTAAGACATCTTGTCTTCTTCTTCATCAATTCCTGGTTGCTTGACTTTGAGTTTCTTTCGTTCCCAGTTCGTTTTGCTTTCAATTACACTTCGTTTTCGACTGGAGTTTTGTTGTCGCAACCTGAATATGTATTTTGCTTACTTCTCGAGCTTCCACGACATCCAGTCTTTCATTCTTGTCGCCTCTCCTACAACCCTTGGCCGATTATACTCCCGATGCGCTCCATCCACATACGCTCCTTTTACTTGCCAAAAATCATATTTTCTTGAATTCCTTGCTGCATAATAGTTTGGTTAGTTATTCCATATTTTTGCACATAAAGCAGTTTTTTTAGATAAAAATAAATCAGAAAAATGGACTGAAAATGGATGACTTTTAAGCTCATCAAACTCCCCCAAACTTAAAATTTTGCTTGTCCTCAAGCAAGAAAAGAAAAATTTGTTTGTCTCCAACACAAGGACATTTTAATTACATTTTGCGATTTAATAATTAAATTGAAAAACTAAAATTGCATTCTTTATTGTATGTCTAGCTTCAAGTCAAGTTGAAGGTTAGTTTCTACTCAATCGAATTGTCTTGAACTAAATTGTTGAGTTTGTTTCATAAATAGTAAAGTCAATTGATCCTGTTGAAAATTAGGTTGGTCTTCTTCCTCCTTTCTTAGTGAGTCATTAACCCTGCGAGGTCATCGCTAGTTTTGATCCTTTCGAGAATTTCCATATGTAGTATTTGTTCCTTGATCTCCACTAATGTAGAGTAATTCCAACTTTCAAAATCAATCGGAGTCTTTGGGCTTGTAATGTTAGGCTTGGGTAATGGGTGGGATGGATGGAATTTTTAGGTTAGATTACCCAAACTCTTTCTTCTTTCTTCTTAGCTAGCACCTTTCTTTTCCTTGCAACCTTACGTAGTTTATTTCCCCAAACTTCATCTTTGGGTATCTTCTTTAATTTTTGTGTTTAAATTGTTTGTTCCAATTTCTCATTTGTATTCTACCATGTTATTTGGAACTCTTTCTCTACCACTTTCGGAAAAGTCTAATGTTACATCTTTTAGGCTTTCTAACACTCTTGGCAGAACTTTGTGAGTTCGTAACTCCCATGCAGTTGGCATTGGTACTAGGTGTTGAAACACCCCCAAGACAATTGACTAGAAGGACAGGCCCTGAGACAAAACTTCTTCCTTTAAGCTTTCTTTTCTTTTGTATCATCTTGCTTTAGATCTTTCTTTACTTCACCCTTTCTGCGTATTTGCCTTTTTTGATTTCTCCAAAAAATATATTCCCCCAAACTTTATTTCTTCCTCCTGCCTTGAGTTCTTGGGTATTCAGAGGTTCTTTACTGGAGGATTAGTTATAAAGGATGGCTTAGGATTTCTAATTGCTTGTTTTGAAGATAAAGAATGTTCTGGCTCAAATTCAGGAACTAAGGTGTATGCAGAAGCATATAAATAAAGGTGGCTAGAATGGCTCAAGGCTGTTAGGATGAAACATATTTCCACTTATTAGTTGTATTACCTAGGATTTCGCCTCGATCAATAATCCCAACAACAAGTTATAGAATTCTTTTAGGTTAACTATGAATAACCTTAAGGATGTCCTTGACTCATTTGATTGAAGGTTACTTGGTCTAAGGTTCACCAAGTTCACTTTGAAACTATTGTTTATACCTCAAACTCAAAAAATATGTTTTGCTCCTTCAGTTGAATAACTTAAACTTTAACTGGACTTATCAACTAAATTCTGATAAATTATGCAATTTGTGTTTCAAGTCAATTATATACCATTCAGCCCTTATTACCATGATTATTTGTGTTTTGATCTATATTCTAATCCATGACTTGACTAGCTCATATTATGACATTCGGCATTTTCATTCTGAGCTAATTCTTAGTTATTCTTCTATCAACAAAAGCAAAAAGTAAACACTCAATTTGACTTCAAACAACATCAAACAAATTTATGATTTTATTCAAGAATTTATGCAACAGTTGAGAATCAACAGGTTAGGAGTGAGGAAGAGATGTATGAGTTAATCAGAAGGCTTCTTTCTTTTTGAGGGAGGGGTAAAAATGTTTGGAGGATCAGATCGATGTAGCCCAGTTGAGGAGTTGAACTTAGGGGAACTTCATTTCCATCCTCTTCTTCTTCTTTGCATTCTCCTTTTCCATCTGATCTTCAAGAATCAATTCATTTGTGAGGTCAACCTTCTTGTTTAGATCATCTTGCCTTGCTCCCAATGTATTCGTTGTGCGCTCCATTTCTGTCATGACTTCTAAAAATTTGGATAGATTGTTGTTAATCAGATCCAAATTTTCCAGCCAGAGCTTTCTCCTATAAGCATCATTATCATCCAGCACTTTATCTCTTTCTTTCATCTTCTTCTCGAAGTCTTTCAACAATGACATATAGAGGAACTTAAACCCTTGATGCTCCTTTGTCTTACTTCTTACTGCATTCACTTTCATGATGAGTTTCGAGGAGTTGAGTCTCGATCAAACTGATTGTTGTAGAATGATTCATGACTAGCTGCAGCTTTTTCAGCAGATCTCGATCTCTTTCCTCCATATCCTTCTTGAAATTTGCTTCTTGATGCTCTAAGATATTTTTTATCTGTTTCTCTTTTCTGCTCAACTCCTCTTCCCATTTCTGCTCTCTTCTCCTCAACTCTGCTTCATACATTTCCTCCTTTCTATTCATTTCCTCTTCCCACTGTTTATCTCTTCTTCTTAATTCTGCCTCATATACTTCCTCTCTAAATTGCTGTTGGAGGCTCCATTTCTTTTCTCTTTCTTCCATACTTTTCTGCATAGAAATGAGCATCTCCATTATCTGGTTATTTTCCTGGGCTCCTCTAGAGCTTTCTCATGGCTCTCTGAAATCCATGTTTCTCATTGGGGGAGAACTGGCCAAGGGGGTGGTGAAATCTATAGGACTTCTGTCATCACAGTGCCATATCTCTTGCAAACATAGAGTATTCCCTTCTGGTGTGTTAAGATTTGTTCTTCTTGATTTGCACTATATATAATAAGTGCAATCAATGTAACCCAGTAGTTTGGAGGTACCACTTCGGGAATTTTGAGTGGAGTTCGAAACCCTCTAGAAGCAATTTTTTTTTTTGAGATTTTGGAGCGAAGAACAAGCGGAAAAACTTGGGAAAATGTCGGGAAGTGCTTCCGGAAAAAGTTGGAAATTATCGGAAAAAATCGGAAAAATCGAAATTTCGGTGGAGATATTTATCGATCTCCACCGACTCTTGATATTTCGACGAAATATCGAAATTTGTTCCCTAATTTATAATTTGTTGGTGATGAAGTTAATTATTGACTGCACACTTAGCTCCACCTTAAGCCCAGTGGCGAATACTTAAGCGAGTTTTTTAGGTGATCTTTATAATAATGAAACTTTTTCCCGAAGCGAGACTCCACCTTACACACCTTGCCAAGTAGTGTGGTGAAAATGACAAACCAAACCTTGTCGGACTTGGTGAGGTTTATGATGGGCAAAGCGGATCTACTCTAGTCACTTTAGAGGTATGCACATGAGACTACTGTTTAAGTGTTAAACAAAGTCGATCAGTCAATTAAGGTTACTCCATATGGGATATGGACTAACAAAAGAGCCTTATCTTTCTCACTTGAAAATATGGGAGTTATCAAATCATAAGAAGTGAACTTTGTTAGGCGAGCTGGAGCTAAATGCAGTGTACATTTATATGATATCTTAAGGAAATTTTGGATATCAATTCTATAACACGATGGAACAAAAGTTGTTTGTTTCAAAGTATACAATCTTCTTAGAGAAAGAGTTTCTTCTAAGAGAAGACAGTAGCACCAAGGGTAAACTTGGTGAAGTTCAAAGTGCTCGAACAAACACATATCAACTAACCCAATCCAAAGAATAAAATTAAGGACCGCAAACTAGCAAAATTAGTAGTTGAGAAACATCTCAAAGTTTATAAAAATTGTGCTAAGCTAGACATACGAAACCACCTAGGCCAAAAACCATCAGTAATATTATAAAAACAAAGATTTTATTTTCACATTTTGTAATATATATATATATATATATATATATATATATATATATATATATATATATATATATATATATATATTATTACTATCTAAACTTTTTGGAGCCCTAAAGAGAATGGCCTGTAGTCCACTAGTTATATAAAATATCTAAGATTCCATATTGTTTTTACTTAAATAGGCCTCCTAGTTGTGGAAAAATAACCTCCATATTGCACAACATTATACATGCAATAGGACTAGTCATGCTCCAAATCATTTGATCTTGTAGTTACAGAAGTTCATATGCAGCCGATTGTAAAACTCACATGCTTTGACATTGCAAAGCCATAGACCAAAAACATGAAATAAGTAGGCACCATCCCTCCTAAAACTCAAACCAAGCCTTGGATGATGAATATATACCCAAAACATATAAGTAAAATGGCACATCGGCAATCATCAGGTGCACCAAAACTTCCCACCAAATAAGTCACATTCATTAAATCTAATAAATTTCATTATCTTAAGATAGCATATAAAAGAAAAAAAATGCTAATGTTTCTTACCAATATCGTTTTAAAATTATCATGTCTTAGAAATATTGACATAGGTAAATTCAAATATATATTTCTTGCTATATTTATTAATGGAGAAAGGGGTGAATTAAGGAATTTTAAGCAGTGTGAGATTCAAAGGGAACAAGCAGCGGCCCCATGATGGAATATCGATCCCAGTAACCGCATTAGATTCCAAATCATCATCCTGGTCGCCCTCTTTATTCTTTAAGATGCTTCTCCTTCTCCATCAATTGTTTTTTGTTGGATACTCTAACATACAATGTGCTTCAAAGGAAAAGATTGGAAAACCAAAATCTCTAATAAGCGTTGATCTTCATCTTCCCATTCAATCCCCCGATCAAATTTGTACAGCATCTTGGATCGTGTTAGCCCCGAATCACCACAAAAAACATAAATAGAGAAAAAAAAAAATGAAAGGACACAAGATTTTACGCGCTGGATATCCTTGGTATTACGAGCGAAAATTGAAGTCTTTTGTGAAGAATGTTTAAATTTTGAAACCTATGTGGCGTATACGAAACATACGTATGGGAAAAGAATATATATGAGTTCAAGCATATTATATATTAATTTTTTAATTGATTTGAGTTTTTCTTAAGTCGAGTTCGAGTGGCTCGATTATTTTTTGAATGAAGTTTCAAACATCAGAAAAATAAAAAAAGCTGGCCTCGATTAACTTCATCCCGAGTTGAGCTTCCTAGTTTTTAATTGGCGTCGATTCGATACGACCTCGAAGTTAGACTCTGTATCGACTTCGATTCACGCCTACCTCAAATCATCAAGATCATAGAATGACTTGGTAAAGTTGATTTTTCGTCTTTCAATTTATATAGTGGGTGGCATTGCATGCGAATACGCGCCCGTGTCTGATCTAGCGATAGGGTGGTTGAAATTTAATTGTGCCAGAAGTTAGGAAGGAGTAATAAATGCATTAAATCAAATCCATAATAAAGCCCTGGGCCCCATGGGCATTGAATTTAACAATTAGGAATGGGATAGTGATGGGCTTGGGTATAGTGAGATGAACCTTTATTACCCATAACATGCTTTATTAATTATTATTATTATTTATTGGTCGAGGCCCGATTGACTCTCGAGTAGAAATAAATATTAAATACCTGCTTTGCCAACATCGTCTGGGAAGAAAGAGGGATCGAGTCGGATAATGATAGACAAGGTGTGGGATTAGCAGTTGGTGTTTGTCTAAACTAAAATTCTGAGAAGGTAAGTTTAATGAATTAGGATTTAACTCTATTTTTTGCTTGAGGCCTGATAATATCATCATTCATAATGAATGAACGATGAAGAAGAAGGAAGTAGAACAAATATTCGTGAGTGATTAGGGATGAAAATGGAAATCCTAATAAAATTAAGATCATTTATGGAAATAGATTTAAGTGGCATCTTGAATTTGGGGACAAATAAACTGGTGCTTGGAATCCCACATTTCCCTCCTACAGGGTTTGATTTGGCCCAAATTGCATCAAGCTTTTCTTTGTTTATTTGAAATCCATTTAGGTCATTTATGTTATTTTGCACTCTCTTTATCTGTTTGGTTTATCAAATTTTGATTTGTTCTTTTGTTTTATCGGGTCACATTTGGTTTATGTTGTTGATTCTCGGATTATTTTTCTTTTAAAGCAATTGGCTATATTTTACTTGAATCGATGAATGGTTTGATAATAACTGTATGAAATCTTTTCTTATCGTAGAATAAAAATTAATATAGAAAGTAATTGATGATTAATATTAATTTATTACTATGAAAATATTTTTTGAATTTGTACTAATGCCATAATCCATTATTAGTTTTCATTTTTGAATTTGAAATGTTGATTGATGAGGTCTTATTTGAGGCCCATGAATCATTGAGATAATATAATATACACTCTCTTAGCTATTACGAAATTAATACTAGCCTCTTCTTGTTATACTTTAGCACTCTATTAAAGTGTTTAGAAACAACGAGGAATGTAAATGTGTAATACTTGAAAGAAGAAATTTAGGCTTACTAATGTCATCCAAAACCCAATGATCCTTTTTGTCTTGATTCATTAATTCCTTCTCCTAGCTAGTTAGTGAAGGCTTGGGAAACTTATAAATAATAAATACTATCAGATGGTGGTATGAATATCATTTGTTTTCCTCAGGATAATTGTTTTCAGGTAATGGCTCTACTAAAGCTTGTGGACTATGATGACAATACCTAACACGGCCAGTGTACATCAAATTTTACTTGATCAATATATTTTGTCTTAAAACCCCTGCATGTTGACTCAAAGTGGAAATGGAATCGATGTCTTGTTTGCTGTACGAGAAAAATAGTTTATTAGGCATTGGTTTTCTTGTCTTACCATTTTTAAATCTGAGCTAGTCATTTAATGGGCATATTTTTTTTTAAAATCAGAAAGACATAAATCCATAGCTTCTTGCGACAACTACTATGAAAATTCTATCTCGGACAGGATTCCAAAAAGGAGCTGGGGTGGATAAATAAGAATAAATATTCTTTAAAGATTATTTATTATTACTTATAATGTCAGTCTTAGTGTAGCTAATATTTAATTTTTTTAAAATATGAAAATAAATCTTCATTGGTTTTTAAGTAGATTTATAGAAAATTTCTGAGCTAGTAACATTAAAGTAGAATTTCACATGTTTAAGTGCTGACGTGAGTTGGTGTGGGTTTGAATGGCGAGAGTGGGCCCGAGTGTGGAAGCACATCGGAAATAGTGTTTTTGAAAAATGGGATGGGCAAGACTTTGGAAAATATGGTGGGGGAGTTTCTTGATTTAGGCGAGGCCTCCATTTGGCCCTCACCTTTACTACCCTTTGTCCTATATCATGAATGTCCATGACAACAGGACTCTACATTAATGGACTCTTAAATTTCATTTATTTCATTGGAGGTTAGATGTTAGGAGGGTAATCACTAAAGTGTCTTCAGCCATCTTGATCTTGCCATAAGATTGTGATTAGCTTGGCACATAAAATTTACTTATATTATAAGGGGGTGTGGAGTTCTCATTGATAATTAATTAAATTTTTTCCATTAATTTGGTGTGACTAAACTTCTGTATTTGTTTGATTTATAAGTGTAGAAGACTCTTTGGAGTCAACTAACTATGTATGGACCTATTCTTTATGTGTATTTTTTTAATAACTAATCATATATAACATAAACAAAAGCAGTAATTATAATTTTTAGATAAACTATATAAGTTTATAAAATATAAAATAAATTTTATAGATACTATAGATATGGATGACAAGTTAAAATAATTTTTTTCTATTAGAGTTCTAATGGATGACATAAATACTATACTTTTAGATATAGAAGAAGTTGAGCCTAATGAAGAATATGATAAAACTTCTTTATAAAGTTTGACTACACAAGCTATTTTATATAATTTGATTTAAATTACTAAAAATATAAAAGATAATGAAAGAATTAGGCCTTTGGCATTTTTTAATTATATTAATGAAGTATTAAGTTCCACAAATACATTTGTAAATGCGAAACTTCAATAATAAACTAAAACTTATATTAAATTAATAATCAATACTATACATTATGGATTTAGGATATATTTTCCCTTTGGAATTTTATTTATTTATATTTTATATAATTGGCATAAATATTTTATTCATCACAATATTTCTAATACATTTAAGAGATAAATATTTTATTTATCAATACACAAACATTTAATTATTGTTAATTATTGTTTTATATGTCAACTCTCCTTTTCCATTAGTGGATATGGTTTTAAGGCTTTTGTAATTGATTATAGTTATATGAATTTTTTTGCGCGTAGGTTGCCTTTGAAAAAGTGTTTCTACTTAGCCAAAATTGCATGACGGTTGTTGGACACCAAGACACAATTAGATTACGCATATAAGAAAATAGATTGGGTTAAAAGAAGTGAATATTGAGTTGCGATTTTTTTTGTTATTGTAACTTTTTGTTTATGAAATGTTGTTATTCAAGAAATACAAGTTCTCTGATTTATGATTAAAAAAATAAATTTAATTATGGATCATAACATATATATTTTTCTCATTTGTAATTTGATTGAGTGCAAATAATCGTAAATTAAGTAGTGATTCTAGCAGTAATGCTTGTGAGAAAACAAAATTTTTTAAATAGATTTATTACAATGATTATTATTTTATTTTGAATATATATAGTCTAAACACACTAATAAATTAAAAATGAAATGAATTTCTTTTTATTTCTATTTCTTATTCTATAACATAAATATATATATATCTTAGAATGGCGACGAGGGCTACGGTTTCCTTCTTCATTGAAAGACTTGGTGACAAGCTCATTCAAGAAGCAAAAATTCCTCAAGAGTGTAGCGAGGCAAGCGAGCCAGGCTGCACGAGATCTAAGGGCGATGCAATGCTTCTTGGAAGAGCGAATGAAAGCGAATTCTAGGGTCGCGTGGCGGGTTTCGATATCGGGACGGTTTACAATCTTGGGGATATCATAGACATGTTCATCCTTAATACTTGGAGTCCTTGAGGAAAACTTCTTTCTTAAGTGACTAAAAGTTGATAAATTTGCTACAAGGTTGGCAAGAAGAGTGAAGCCTTACAACTTGGCCTCTAGACATCTCAAATAGACGGGATGCTCTTGGAATAAAAAATATCGGAGAGGAAGGAGCGGATTCGGTGAGAATCCAGATCTTTGCGGTCTAAGGCGTTCCTCTCCTCATGCGAGGAAGAACATGTTGTTGTGAGCTGGAAAGAGACGGATGAGCTAATTGAACCCGATGATCGATTGGAACTGGGCCGATCGCGTGATTTCCACTAGTGGGAATGGGCGGCATTTGTGGAAAAACAACCCTTGCTAGAAAGTCTATAATCATAGACGGGTTGTGGAGTGCTTTCCGGATTATGGGTGCTGGGCTTTATGTGTCTCAGTTAGCCAGACCTAGGGCAGTTTATATGCAAATTATTAAGCGAAATTTGGTTTTGTACATCCACAAAGATCGAGTACTGAGATGGTGGAGGAGTGCGAGCGCAGATTAAGGATTTCTTCATGAACATCGGAAGGAGAGAAAAGGTATTTGATAGTTACGGATGATGTGGAGGCTGTAGAATTGGAATTGTCTTGCAAAGTAGACAACGATCCACGGTGCCTCGGAAATGTGTTCACCACCGATGGGAGTAAGCTACTGGCCAGTTACTTCTCACAACTCGAGACAAGGATGTTGCTTTGCGTCGCGGTCTTTCGTTCTACTCCCGAGGAATGCAACTTCTTTCCAAACAAAGAGAAATTTGGAACTTGTTTGTGGGAGCGTTTCCTTGATCATGTCCCCGATGCGATAGGTATCCCGGATTTGGTGCAACCCAGGGCGAGAGATGGTGGACAAATGTAATGGCTTACCGTTAGCCATAGTTGTATTTGGAGGATTTCTTTGTCGAGGGGATATGTCACATACGAGAATGGAGGAAGGTACATGACAACATTAATGCGTATCTTGCTAAAGAAGGCTCCCAAACGGGAGTAATGACAGTGCTGAACTTGAGCTACATTGATTTGCCCTCTTATTTGAAACCATGCTTTCTACACTTAAGCCTCTTCCCAGAGGATTATGTAATCTCCACAAGAAAACTGTTCCTTTTGTGGATCGTGAAAGGTTTTATCTGTCGGTAGAAACGGTGATCAACAAAGCATGAAAGTCACGACCGAGGTTTACTTGAATGAATTAATCAATAGAAACTTGATTCAAGTGGTAAGAATGAGTGTCAATGCGAGGGTTGTGGAATGTCGGGTTCATGACCTTATGCGAGAGTTGGCTATTAGAAAGGCCAAAGAGCAAAACTTCTTCAGAACTCATGATATTGAAGATCCTCTATCCTCTTCCACCAGTAATTCATCTTTATTTTCATCTAAATGCCGCCGACAAAGTATTTGTCGACATGGAAGGTATGCTTACAGTGAACACAATACTCCATACCCTACGGTCTCTCTTGTTTTCAATTTAGGGCGTAAGAAATTTGTAGATTTTATGACTAGATTTCATTGGAAAATGCTTCAAAAGTTCTCGGGGTGCTAGATTTGGAAGGTGTAAGGTAGAAAGCCTACCAAGTATAGTTAGGACACTAATTCATTTAAGGTACTTGGGATTAAGGCATCTTGGTCTTAAATTGCTTCCATTTATCCATTGTGACCTAAGGAGTTTGCAGACATTGGATGTTAACAATCTTAAACAAGTTCCAAATGTGATATGGAAGATTCAAAACATGAGATATCTTTACATGGAAGGGCAAAAGTATGATATTCCACTTAAAATTGATGCATTGGAAAATCTTCAAGTTTTATCGGGCATAACCAACTAAGCAAATGGATCTGGAACAATTCGAAGCAAGTTAACTTGTCTTGGGAAAGTATTGAAATTAGAAGGGAAGATATGAAGTGGTAGAGGGTTGGAGTTTTTGGAAGTCCATTGCCAAGCTACGAGTTAAAATCCTTGTACCTTAAGGCATCAGAGGAGTCTAGCTTTCTCGTCCTTGCCATGGACTCTTGCCTCTATCTCTCTAAGTTGGACATAAAGGACACATCTGCTTGTCTGAAAGCTTTCAATTTCTCGAGACCTTTCCTGATTGACATTGGATTCGTGTGGGGCTAGATTGTGATCCTATGCCCATTTGGAGAAGGCGCAAAATTGTTGACTACGAGACTAAGAATTTGAATCATATCTTGGAACGGAAATGCATGTTTCTGCAAATGGGTTTCCCCAACTCAAAGTACGTCAACTTTTTGAGTTGAGTAAAGTGATTAAGTTGAATATAGAGAATGGAGCAATACCATGGCTTATGCAACCTATTGGGGAGGGACTTAACTCAAGGATCTCTGGAGTTGATGGTATCCAAATTTAGTGGAAGTGAAAATTGTTATGAATTCCATGATCCCTTCTTTTCACCATTCGCAAGATTTTAGCACACTGTCGATCTAGAAAATATCACTTGTATTGGGATCATTCATGGTAACTACGCTACCCATCTACTTTGGACCCCTTCAATTTCCAATTTTGTTGTGCCTTATTATATTGGTTGTTAAATTAACATATATAGAGTTCTTATATATGCTGAAAATTTTCATATATCAATGCATGTAGAAATGCAATAAACATCAAAAAGTGATGGAATATGTGTTTATAAAAGTTGTAAAATTACTACCTATCAATTATGTCTTAAATTAACATGTAAGACCAATGTAATACTCATGCTATGTTAAAAAAAAGTTATATCATATTTGAAAATGAAATCGGTGTTGGGAATCTCTAACACTGTACTCCCCCTCTTGAATTTGTACACATTGAGCCTTTTATGCCATAATATTTCGATCACATCTTTTTATTTTCATCGCTTTTGTACAGAAGTGATAATACCCGTAGCATCTAGGCATAACTGATTTAAAAAGTATAAAGAAATGTTTTCTCTATCCAATCCATACTAGGAAAATGGCACTACAACCTGCTTTCCAATAAAAGTAAGATGTTAAAATAACTTAAATTAATTACATCTCTTGACATTAATGTAGATAAGTTTTGTTTTCTCAATTATTTTTGTAGTTCTTTTTAATCAGCTAACATGTCTTGTTTGGTTTCTATTTGTTCGGGACAACTTGATAAAGTAATTGAAAAGAAATTTTAGACTTGCCCAGTAGAAAAGGTAAGCTGGAACTCCCTCTCAACTGTTGGATGATCGTTAGATGTAGCGTGTATGTAGTATATATATATATATATATATATATATATATATTATTTAACTTGCGCCAACAAAGATCCTGCACTATTAGATTCACCACATGTAATGCATGTTTAATTACTTCAGCTAATTATATATATTGTTTAACTTGCATAACAAGATCCTCTACATATTAGATTCCTACCACATATAATGCATGTTTAATTACTTCAGCTAATTAATAAGGTTGGGCTAGCTAGTGATTGTCGGACATGTCTTTGTAGTCTAACATCGATTCGGAGACTCGTGGTGGCTGTTGAAATGATAGGACCTATCTTTTTCACTTGGGGAATCTACACGGGGAAAAAGGAAGCTAAATCATGACCAATGATTAGACATGGTTTTAGAAAAGCTGCAGTTTGGAGTTCTACTTAGTCAAGAAACTTCTGAATGAACGTACTGAATTGTTATATATTTTTGTATAATTTCCTTTTAAAATGATGTTTGGTTTCCTGAAAAATTCAAAAGGACTTTCTTTAGGAAGGGATTGAACTCCCTCTTATGTAAGTCGGCCTCATGTTTGACCTCTAAGTTCATATCAATCTGTCATCAAATAAAATAGTGCTTTTTTTGCATACAAAATTAATAGAAGGGTGAAATAGGCATTTCGGAGTTCACGATTGACGATTAAATAAAGAGAGCCCTGCAATAAAATAGTTTGCGGGATCTCTAAACTTTCCTTTGCAAAATCGGTGGAGGTAGACATCATCGGGCATTGATTATTTTCTTCTATCCTTGGGGAGATGCCCTTTCACATGCTTCTGTGGTAGTATGTAAATATATACACCAAGGTGCTAACTTCATTCTCTTTCTCTCTACTCCCCTTGCTCTGCTTTTTTTGTCATTTACCAACATATTACTTTTCAGCTAATTAAAATGATATTTATATCCATTTCTGGACCTACAGAAACAATGCCAGGATTTCACTTTAACCGTGAATAAGGTGAGTATTTAGAACTTATTTTCATTTAAGATGATTGATAGGGCCTGAGAAGAAAATTGTATTCAAACTTGGTTGGGTCTGTTTTGTCAGATACCCATCGTTTGTGTTTGTGATGGGAGGACGTGACGGGATAACAATAATGCATGTTGAACCTACCTTCTTAGGGCATGGCTGAATCAAGCTACACCATCCATTTATGACTGTTACCTCCTACTGCTACAAATTGTGTTTGTGGATGAATAGTTTCGAATAATGGCAATCTAGTAGTCCTTGTTGGGTCAGTCAATGCTGCAACCACAGAGTATACTCAAATTTCTAGAGACCCAATAACCTAGCTCTGATACCCCTTTTGTTGGAAGGAAAATGGAGGAAGATGAAGGAAAAACTTGAAGATAGGAGACTAGATGATGAGGGAAGATGCTACTTATATTATTAGGCTTCTTGTTTTTGGCTTTGATTACAAACTCGAGATCTGCACTTATTTATACTATTAACACCTTCTCAACCTGACTAGCTAAGTTGTTCCAACACAAATATAATCTAATGGTTACAAATGAGTATCTAGAATTCTTCCTAGAAGTCCAAACCTAATATCTCATTCTAGAGAACTCTAGGGAAATATCTAGAATAGACTTCTAGAAGTTGGGCTCTCTTATGTTTCCTACACTTTGGGCTTTTACTTAAACTCCTAAACCCAAAACTTAATGACCCAAAATCATTTCAATTCAGACCCAAGGAAATACAAATCAAGTTTATATTTCTTATGTGTATTCTTTTTATTTTTCTTCTTCGATTCTTATCACCATTCTTGCTCGATGCTCAACAGTTTTTAATCCATAGATTGATTTTAAATGATGGAGCCTAATCAGATCGGTGGTATGCGAGCTGAAATACCACTTGGTGGAAGAGCATGACTTCCGCAGGCAAAAAAGACTTCGAGATAGATTCTACCTCAAATCATCACTTAGGTAAAACCCATTCACTTCTTGCGAGATAAAAGAAAAAACCAAACAGGAGGCGAGAAAACAATATTGGAGTGGCTTCATTACAAGAGAAGGGACAGGCGAACATGGGTGGACATAGCGGACCCTCATGACACCCCCACACCCCTCTCCATTACTAGCCCCATTTTCGTCCTTGTCCATTCTCTTGTTGTCACTCTCAATTACACACAAGCTCTAAGGCCGGTTATATGAAGCGCAATTTATATTTATTACCTCCCTCTTTGCTACAAATTGGGTTTTGGATGAATAGTTTTGAATAATGGCGATCTAGTAGATCGTTGTTGGGATACATCAGGAACATGAAATCCATTAGCAGGCGATACTAAGAACTTTGGTGGGAGTTCTGCTACGAGAGAACATGAAATCCATTATATCTACATTCATCTCCCTACCTTCATTCTCGGCTTCTTTTCTAATCGGATAAAAATCATGATGGTTTGCATTAGAGTATATTTAAGATTTCTTTTATTGGCTTTTTGCAATTACATTTTTCCCTTATATTAGTATATGTACCACAACTTTTCAATAATATTCAAGTCTTTTTTTTTATAATGTAGTATCAAAGCCTCCAAGCTTAACAACAAAAAAATAGCCTAACCTAGTAAGTCGTTGCCCATCATGATGGTTGTGATCCATCGTAATTTGACAAAGCTGACAACCCCTTACCTTCTTCACTCTCTGTTATAGAATGTAAATATATACTTTACTTGTAAGTTGCGAAACTAACTAGGAATGTTAGATTAACATACTAGTTGTATATATCTAGCTCTTGTATTTATACATGTTTAGATCAATGAAAAACTAAAGGAATTCATTTCTCAAATTTCTCAATTCGTTCTTTTTATATGGTATCGGAGTTTGGTTTGGCAAGAGGTCTTAGTTTCAAGCCACAATTTTGCAATTTATTCCCTATTTATTGATTTGTAAGAATCCATGAGCTGACTTTATTTGGTTATTTGACTCTCACATGTGGGTATGAGGCTACACATAGAGGATTAAAGACATTATATTAAATGATAAGCATAAATCCTTTAAAGAGTTCGCACTGTTAGCTAACATATCTCAATTTCGCATCCTTAAAATGATAGTGTGAGCATGTTTTAAGGCATTCGCACCCTCAATTAAGGGAGCGAAATTTCGCACCCTTAGCCAATAAAGGTGTGAACACCCTAATCCATCGACTTTATTCCTTTTTCACCCTCGATTTTGATTTGTAATTGCATAATAAGACTTGAAACATAGTGGAAAGATGTTGGAGTCATGTCTTTACCAATATATATGAAGTTATAACTACAAAAACGTACATACTAGTTTTGGGAGATTAAACAACCTCTAATATAGGATGTTCTTAGTTTTGGTTAGATTTTGTAGATTTCAAAGAACAGTTTAGTTGATTTATGTTTTTCTTTTAATAAAAAAAATATTTTTTCTTCTTTTGCTTTGTGGATGGCTTGGATTTATGCTTGTATGGTGGATGATTACTTCTCCAACATGCTCGGGTAATCTCTAACTCCGGGAGAAGCGGATTTGGGGTTTCAAACCCATGGTGATGAGGGAAAAACGATTTCAACACCAAAGGTAATTACTTTGACCTCCTTGAATCTTTTTGGGATCTTTTGGTATGTCTCGGGATCATTGTTGAAGGTTGAGAGTGAGACTCAACTCATTAGAATCATGGGAATAAATATTATTATGAGTTTTCCATGCTAGAATATTTGGTTTCTTGACACTTGCTAATCCCAGTAGGTACATCGAGTTGTTGTCCAATTTATCCTTCACCAGCCGCCAATGAAAAATTATCTCTTTTCAAGCTAGATTCCGAAAGAACCTAGTTGGAAGTAGAGTACAGGAATATGGGTTGAGCCGGATGGAGCCCATGCTGTGAAGTTTTGGAGGGTTGGGATGTAGAGTGGTGGCCCTCCTAATAAAAGAAGTAAGTATATTGGCCCAGTGGGAATAGGCTTTGCATCCATTAGGGTTAGGGTCGAGCCCGGCTGAATAAGCCTGAACATCTTATAATTTTTTTAAAAGGATATTTATGTTTAAAAGAAAATTAAATTTTTCTCTTAAATTCAAGTTTTAACCCTAGGTTGTGGACTCGGATATGATTCCTTGATGGGGTTGTAGTTAGTTAGGTTATGATAATATTTAGCATTATTTACTTGTTTACGTATATTTAAGACTCTAAATATTATTATATTGTCTAGGTTCTATCATTTTTGTGATAAATGCTATTACTTATTTCCATGTTGTTATTTTTATTTAAGAATGGTAAAATAGAAAATATGTATTTTAGCATTTTTTTAATATTCTGCCCATTTTGGCCTTAGCCGGTGTAAGTGGGTTGGGCTAGTCAAAATATGACTCGAATAAAAGTGGGCCGAATTAGCCCGACCCTCGTCCCGTTTCCCAAATCTAGTAGGGAAGCCCAGCAAAATTTCAAAGAGGTTAAACTATGCTTTACTACGCTGAATACGCAAATAATTTCAGAAGAGAAGAATTGAGTAAATCACGAGAATGGAAATCCCGATGAAGCGAAAACCTCGAGGCCTCCTTTCAATTTATTCTCTATATTTTAATTAATTACATTTATAAATCCTTTCAGTAAAATCATACAAATGAAATAGATAAAACATATAATTAGGATAAATTCTTGAATAAGTAGATAATCCGTCCCGATGGATGACCCTAGAGCCACTATACCTACAAGTAACTACGGAACACACTCAAAGGTGGAACTAGGTCTTATAAATTTTGTGGTCCGATTCACCTACTCCGCGAGTCGATGGCGAGAAAATTAAGTTAGCACTTAGGTGACACTTTCATTAAATATTGGTCTCCTTTCCCAAGCGGCGGATGGGGCCCATGGAGCCTCTTACGTCGATGTACTTGCCTCCTCCACCAGGGTCGCCGGCCACTAACAAGCATCTCCAGCCACCTGCCTCCTTGTCGATCGCGAAACACTGCAGGCGGATGAAATTGTCGACCAAGATATACCTGCTTTTCCTTAATGAAATACTCATTTTTATTTGCTTTTTCGCCTCTACTTGTGCTCCTTGCGACGTGCCTTGATTTGAATGACTTCTTGGTACATGGCACGGATTGACGTACGAGTTGAAGAGACAACATTTCTAGTCATATAAATTTTATTAGCACCCATTAATGTTTACCTTTGTATCCAAAGGATTATAGAGAAAAGCGATGCCTAGCTCGTGGAATAAATTTGGTTTGTTGGCTAAAGAGTTGAATCATAACATAAACACACAAAACAACGAAGATGTGAGTATATGAGTTTTCTTTTCATTTAACAATTTAAAGGGACTTTTGTTGAATGAGAATGGTGATGGTGTTACATTAATTAAAGTGAACTGGGTTAAAACACATTCACACCAATAACTAAGAGGAACATTCTATTGGAAGAGAAGTGCTTGTGCAAGATTAAGGATGTGTAGGTGTTTTCTTTCAACAACAAAATTTTGTTCAAGAGTTTCCACACAAGAATGGAAAGATAGAATTCCTTTTGAATTAAAGAAATCATGGAGCAACTTCGAGAAGCGTGCACGATCTAGCAGTTTGTTATTACTCTTGTAGTGTGTAAATCAAATTATAAAATTATGGAAAAATAGTTATAACATCGATTTTGAAGTTAAAAGATACACCCTTATAGCTCTAGTACAATCATCAACAATGGTGAGAAAATATATATGACCAACTCATATGTGTGAGATGAGCGAGCAAATATCAGTATATTTCAAATTCAAAGGATGTGAGAACATGAGTGTTGAAGCTGAAGGGCAAGAAATGTTGTGAGTGTGAGAAAGAAGTTGACATGTGAAGAATAAAGTTGATGAAAATTTGGGAGATTGAGGAATTGGAAGTGGTTGAGTCTCAACTGCTTCCATAGTTTGACGTTGAAATTCTGAGCTCAGATAAGAAATTAATTGTTATTACTTAATACGTGGTGAGTGATCCATGTGATGGAGATGAATTCGTAACAAGTTTGTAGCCTTTGATGAATTTAGGGTTAAGGTGATTAAACAAAGAGAGCCTAATAGATTTGGCTGGGCCATTTAACGTTGAATCTGGGTCTTGGATTTGGGCTTGTACCCAAAAGGGAATCCATGAAGTCTGTAACACTCGTCTATGGTGTGTCCAACCAACCCACAATGGGTACACTACGGTCGATCTCGCCTCGGCTTGTTGCTAGAATGTTACCTTTTGAGAATATTGGTTTTTGAAAAAATTATCTTATTGGAAGATTTTGGTTTAGTGACATTTTATTATCCTTTGGATGATTTTATGTCATTAGAAGATTTTGATTTTACAAAATTAGTTTAATTTTTCTTGTGAGCATATTTAGGACAAGCAAGATTCATAGCGGATATTTGAATATGTCATTTTACATGTGGGGTTTTAGAGCCCTGCATGTGAATGGATAATGTATCTTTAATTAGGAGTTTGGGATCATTCTAAACCAAACCACATTTTTTGTATTCAAGAGAAGAAAGCTGTCATGGGAGTGTTTGATTACTTTTCCTCTTATAACTAAGCATCTTCTTTGCCCTTTTTTATCACATTTGAGCTGACATTGATCCTTTCTTCTTTTGAATTTACTACAACGGTGGGAGCTTATGTTACATCATCTGTTGCGGTAGTGAATGTTCCCAGTACATTATAATAATTTTCCTATATATCCTCCCAACATAAAGTAGTATTTAGTGACAGAATAACCAAGTTTTAAAGTTTCATAATGTCAAATTACAAAGAACAAAAGATGGCATCACGAAGAAAGCACCACAACACACAAGGCCTACAAAAATCGGTGCAGTATTTTCATGGCAAAATGACATACGAATACAAACGTGATACTCTTGAAATGCATTAGAGTCGACAGAGCATCCACTAGGGAAAAAAAAGTATTTAAGAGATGGACCATAAATACATTATACAATTCAATGAACAAAGAAAAAAAAACAAGACAAGCTCATACAAGGATATGAAAAAGTTAATTATCAAATGAATTCTAAGAAATTAAAGACGAAGAAGATATTGCCCATAATAAAGATGATGGAACTTTATTTAGAAATTTTTATAAATAAAGTCAATTACCAATTAACTATCCAAATGACTTGTTACATAGAATTGATGTAATACAATCAGATTATAGAGTTAATAATAATTTTCTAGAACATTGCCAATGCTCAATTGCACGGGTTCAAACAAAATTCAGCTTGTTGCATTGTTGAAAATTATTCTTGTTCAAAGCACATTTGGAGCTTGCTAATGTTAGACTGTGTGACATACGTATCAATAGCTAAACTTTTATGTATAGGAAGTAAACACATGCATACATGTAATTGGAATCCCCAATAGTAAGTATTGCATCATTGCTAAATATACCGTCAGAAAACGAGGACTAATACTTGCCAAAAATTACTAATTGGCTTGATTGAAACCATATCAAAGTAATTAATTCTGAATAAAAACATATATACACACCCAACAATCAACGGGATAAGAGGAGTTCAAGGCTTACCTTTTGGCGACATATAGCCATTCACATACACTTTTAGCTATCACGAAATAATTTGATAACCCGATATATTGAGAAGTGCAACAAAATTGGTAAATGAAGGATCAAGTAGATGATGATATTGATTACTATCAACCCAAAGGAATCTTCAATTTTTGTGGAATAGGATCATAGCCAGCAACGAGGAAAACAGAATTTTTACCTCTACCAAATTTAGCAGCTCATTAAGTCGAATCTATGTTTGAAATTATCAAACTCTATTTGCATAAGCCATGGCATCGCCTTTCAATATATTCAACCGGACCAATTCCTTGAACCTCAAAAAGTTGAAGTATTTGGAGTCGAGAAACCATCTGCGAGATACATGCATTTCCTTCCAGAGATATGATCAGCCCTTGGCACGAGAGTCAACAAATTTGGAAACTTCTCCCAAAGAAATGGGCATAGGATCACATTCTAGCCTGCGCTTCCAATGTCAATTGAAAGATTAGAGGAAATTTAAAGGTTTGATCAATTTTTGCATGCGTCCTTTATGTCCAACTTACGAGATTAGAGCGAGAGCTCATGGCAAGGGATGGAATGCTGAACTCATCGATGCCTTAAGATACGAGGATTTAAGACTCTTGTATGTGGCTTGCGATGGAGTTTGAAAACTTCTGACCTCTTATACCGACTCACATCTTCCTTATATTTTGAGCTTCTCAAGACAAGTTAACTTGCTTTCGGGTATTCGGATCAGTTTGAGTTATGCATTAAATTTGAAGATTTTGGACCGTATCAATTTTCAATGGATAAATCTTCTTCTTGCTCCTCAATGTAAAGATATCTACGTATTTGTAATCTTCCGAATGACATCGAGCTTTCGTTTAAGATTATTTATATCCAAAGTCTGCAAATTCCTTAAGTTGCCTATAGATAGTGGAAGCATTTTTAGTCCAGTATGTCTTAATCCCAAGTACCTTAAATGTATCAGTTCCCCAATTATACTTGGTACATTTTCGATTCCTAGACCTTCCAAATCTTGCACTCTAAGCACTTTGAAGCATTTGGTAATGAAATCTAGTTGTGATATTCGACAAATTCCCCCCAAATTGAAATATAAGAGAGAACGAAGGTATGGAGTGGAGTAGTGTTCAATGGAAGCATACCTCTCAAAGTCAGAATAAATACTTTGTCGACGGGATTTTGATGAAAATGAGAAGGACTCTTTGGAGGGAAGAGATGAGGATCTACTCTGATATTAGTTCGATGAAGTTGTGCTCTTTTGCCTTTTCAATAGCCAACTCTTGTAGTAAAGTCATAGACTTGGCATTCCATAACCCTTGCATTAACACTCGTTCTCACCACTTGAATCAAGTTTCTATTGATTAACGCCGTTCAAGTAAATTTCAATGCCGTGTCTTTCATGCTTTGTCGATCTTGCTGCAACACAAAACCTTCAGAAATCCACAAAAGGAGTAGTTTTCTTGTGGAGATGACATAATCTTCTGGGAAGAGGCTTAAGTGAAGAAAGCATGGTTTCAAGTAAGAGGGCAAATCGATGTAGCTCAAGTTCAGCATTGTCATTACCCCCGCTATTTGGCCTTCTTTAGCAAGGTATGCACTCATGTTATCATGTACCTTCTTCCATTCTATGTGTGACATATTTTTCGACAACAGACCTCCCAGTAATACGATTGCCAACGGTAAACCGTTACATTTATCAACCATCTTTTCCCAAGTTCCTTCGTCACGGTAAATAGCCTCTCAGCATCAATATCAATGAAAGCCTTCCGTGAACAAGTCGGCTCTTTTTTTTGGAAAGAGTCGCATTTCATGGGGAATAGAGCAGACATACGCATGTGAAGCTACTTCCTTATATCGAGTTGTGAAGCGATGATACGCTGCCCTTGCCCCCATCTGGGAACACACTTCCAAGGCAATCAGGGTCATTGCTGCTCTTTTTTGCAAGACAACTCCAATCGACGGGCTCCGTACATCATCGGAACTATTAAATATACGGTATCCTTCGGATGTCCATGAAGGAAATCCCTGACTCGTGCTCTTGCAATTTTTCCAGCCATCTCCACTTGATCTTTTTTGTGGATTGAACAAATCTGTTTAATGTCTTGCATATAAACGTCTCTAGGTCACCACAATCTTAGGACACATAAGCCCGAGCACGATAATCTGGAAAGCACTCCTGACTTGTGTATGATTATAGACTTTCTTAGCAAGGGTTGTTTTACTGATGCCACCCGTTCCACTAGGGAAATCAGCGGCGTCTTTGGTCTCTACCGATCAGGTGGTTCACAAGCTTATCGCTTCATTTTCGGGCCCACAACAACATGTTCTTGACATGAGGAGTGGACCGTCTCGAGATCTGGCATCGAGGCGAGCGGCTCGTGCTCGTTCCTTCCCGATATTTTTATTCGAGTGCTTCCGTCTATTTGAAATGTCTTGGGGCGAGTTGGATGGCTTCAGCTTTCTTCCCAACCTTATAGCGGTTTGTCAGCTTTTGAAGGCACGCTCGGGAAAAGAATAAAAAAAAAAAAAAAAAAAAAGTCCTCAATGATTGGGCATTCGGGATGAACATGTCTATGATGTCCTCGGCATCATAAAGCGACTCCGGATCTCGAGAGGAAACCCGGGTTACGCACTCTAGAATCTTCTTGCGCTTCTTGTCCCACGCGCCTCTTCCAAACCTTTGCATGCTCCTTAGATCTTTGTGAAACTGTCGACTTGTCGTGCACACCCTTGAGAAACTGCTTCTTGAATTAGCATGTCAGATCCTCGGCCAATGAGGAAAGCAAAGAGCCTCTTCCGCCATTAATTTGTCTCTGGCTCAGTTCTGTGAGAGGTAACACTTCGATACTAACACGGAGATTCCTTCAAATACCTTGCCCGCGCAATAACTTGTTCTTCCAATAATGCATTGAGGGAATTAGAAAAATTATCACGAGAAATGTTTGAAATTCCCTTGATCGAGGATGTGAAAGTGAAAAGTATTTTATCATGTAAGCTTGACGAGAGAAAAGCATAGGCTAAGTGGACTTAATTTCGATCCGCAATCACTCATGATAATTAATACGATATACTGCCACCCACCCATGGAAGCCACCACTAGCCACCTGCTTCTTTTAATTATTACTTTACTTTTAATCATTACGCTGCTCTATAATTATATATCTTTTGAAATAGCTTTAGAATATAAGTAAAAACATTTAAACAACTTAAAAATATTTTTGAAAACATATATTGTTTTTAATTGTTAGAAAATATAAAACAATTTTATCAGCAAATCCCGATTTTTTTGGGGTTAAAAAAATAAAAAAATTTCTAAAAATAGCTTATCATATCTAGAAACCCTCAGATTTTCAAAAAGAAAATACCTAAAAAAGGAAAAGTCTCAAGTTCGAATCCTAATAAATAATTTATTATATTATATCTAAAGTGTTTAATTATAAAAAAATCATTTTAAAAAATAATTATTTTAAGCAATCATCGTAAAAAAGCCGTCATCATCCTTTGGTCGATAAGATCTAATTTAATTGGTTAAAAGCAGGCCCGGGTATAAAACTAGAGTATAAGAAGGTAGAGAGATCAGAATTGAGTTCTAATGAAGAAAAGTTATTAAAAAAGAGATTACTCTATGTTCATTTGAATCAAGCGATATCTGAATTTATAGCGTTATCGGCCAAAGGACTATTATCTAGTCCCCAACAATAATGCCATGAAACTTGTTTGTTGTGTTCCTTAGCTATAGTATTGATTAAAAGATTGTTTCATTAAGAGTAAATCATTTTCTTAACGTTTTGATCCAGTATACTGCAAGTGCACAGGTCGAACAAGTAGTAAAATGGATGTAAGTCCAGATATCGATCCCACAGAGAATACGATAGTGTGAAGAATCAATTCCTACAGCTTGCACTGTAATTTTGCTTTATGAACCACAGGTTTTAAAACTAGTCCAAGGAATACGATAGTGTAGTTGGATCTCCTCAAACCAGTTCATCATCTCACCTTCAACTTTGTTTCTCTCGAATTCGATGGGTTAGATAACTACTTTTAATCTGGGTAGCCTTGTTCTGGGTATTTTTCTTTCTCGATACTTCATACCCATAACATGGACTGTAAACCTTAGCTCCTTAAATAGAGTCATTGCAGAGGTTTACGCTATACTGGTTCCTCAGCCTCAAAATTAGAACAGCTCATCCTTTCCTTGATTAGATCTTTGCTAACACGGGATTAAATTCACTATTCGAATCGAGGTGAACTCTCTGCATGTTTAAATTGATAACTCACTCAACTCTATCTCAACTTCAAAGTGAAAGAGGATTTATCGATTTAAAAACACCACGACCTGATAGATCGACAATATCGGATGTATACCTTCAGAAATTGCTCGTCACTCTCAGGAATGCCTTCTCTGTGTCACTCAGAGGGCCTCCTGGAAATCAGAGCTTGAGACAATCCCATATGTGGGTATGAGAAGCTGACATTGGGATCAATTCATAAAATACACAAAACCAGCAAGTAGATTCATAAACTGAAGTTCAGCAATAATGAATAAAATTCTGCAGGAAAGATAATTTCTGACAATAACGTCAATTCAATGGAAGCTGGGTTTCTAAATTACTTGATTACACCATACATTGGCTTGCTGATCAAGAAAACCACTGTAAATCGGAAACTGGTAGTTCGAAATCCAAAATTTGTCTGGAATTCAAGCAACGACTGATAATTTGAAGAAATATAAATCGCATTACGGCTAAAACTTTAGACTAGCGTTGGATCAAATTTAAACGAAAATAAAAA
Organism: Tetrastigma voinierianum; assembly: GCA_016808115.1. Classification (NCBI taxonomy): domain Eukaryota; kingdom Viridiplantae; phylum Streptophyta; class Magnoliopsida; order Vitales; family Vitaceae; genus Tetrastigma; species Tetrastigma voinierianum. The sequence continues at coordinate 75,660 of JAEQBH010006556.1, read as the reverse complement.
CTAATCTAAAATAAAAACAAAACAAAGAAAAGAAAATTAAAATATAGGAGCCTTCAGCAACCCAGATCTCTCTTTCAAGTCGCCAAGAGCTGCGTTCCTTGATGGCATTTAGCGTATTTATAGGGTTCTGAAGTTGGGCCCTAATTTCGGTGCACCTCATTGTGGATTTCAAGTTAACTGGCCCATTTTGTTGATTCTGTCGCAACATCGAGTCCTTGTCGTGACCTTTGTTATCTCAGTCTTTGTCGCAGAAGACTTTGTTTGGTTGCGACATGTCTTTGGTGAAGGCGGCGTCGCGCCCGACGATCTTGTCGACCTCTTTTCGATGGAGCCCGATGTAGCGGCCGACACTAGCATCCCGCGACCTTAACTCTTTGTATTTGATGTCGCGACCTCTGACTGTTGTCGCGACCTTCTGGTCTTTGCAATGATGTCGCGACCTTTGTAAGATTTCACAATTAATGTCGCGACATCCAGGTGTTGTCGCGACCTTTGCTAGTGCGCAATGTCGCGACGGCGGGCGATGTTCGACCTCTTTTCTTACCCTCTTTGTATCGCGACCTCACACGGCGTGTTGACCTCCTTTCTTGGTGATGATGTCGCGACCTTAATTTAACTGCAAGCTGATGTCGCATTCAACTGGTCGGTGTTGATGTCGCGACTGCATCCAGATGTCGCGACATCTTGTCTTCTTCTTCATCAATTCCTGGTTGCTTGACTTTGAGTTTCTTTCGTTCCCAGTTCGTTTTGCTTTCAATTACACTTCGTTTTCGACTGGAGTTTTGCTGTTGCAACCCGAATATGTATTTTGCTTGCTGTCAAGGCTTCACGACATCAGGTCCTTTCATCCTTGTGCGCCTCTCCACACTCCCAAGCCTACGCCCGGCCAGTTATATCGATGCGCTCATCCCACCTTCTGCTCCTTTTTCTGCAAAATCCTTCTTTTTCTTGAATTCCTTCTTTGCCTGTGATTTAGTTAGTTATTCCATATTTTTGCACATAAAGCGAGTCTTTTAGATAAAAATAAATCAGAAAAATGGGCGAAAATGGATGACTTGCCAAGCTCATCAAACTCCCCCAATCTTAAAATTTTGCTTGTCCTCAAGCAAAGAAAAGAAAGATTTGTTTGTCCTCAAACAAAAGGACATTTTTCTGTTCTGTTTTGCAGTTGCAACCAATTAAATTGAAAAACTAAAATTGCATTCTTTATTGTATATCTAGCTTCAAGTCCAGTTGAAGGTTAGTTTCCTACTCAATCGAGGTGTCTTGAACTAAATTATTGAGTTTGTTTCATAAATAGTAAAGTCAATTGATCACATGAAAATTAGGTTGGTCTTCTTCCTCCTTTCTTAGTGAGTCAGCTAACCCTCTGAGGTCCTTCATAGTTTTGATCCTTTCAAGAATTTCCATATGCTTGTTGTTCATATTGATCTCCGCTAAATAGCAGAGTAATTCCGACTTCAAAATCAATCAGGTCTTTCAGGCTTGTAATGTTAGGCTTGGGTAATGGGTGGGATGATGGAGATTTTTAGATTAAGATGCAAACTCTTTCTTCTTTCTTCTTAATTCTTCGCCTTTCTTTTCCTTGCAACCATGGTTATTTCCCCCCGAACTTCATCTTTGGGGTATCTTCTTCTGAATTTTTTGTGTTTAAAGCATTTGTTCAATTTCTCATTTGTATTTCTCATTGTTGGAACTCTTTCTGCGCCACTTTTCAGGGAAAAGGATTTAATGTTAATCTTTTTAGGCTTTCTAACACTCTTAGCGAACTTTGGGTTAGTATTAACTCCCATACCGAGTTGGCATTAGAGGTACTAGGTGTTAAAACACCCACTAAGAACTTAATTGTTCAAGAGAGTTAGGCCACAAGACAAAACTTCTTCCTTTAAGCTTTCTTTTCTTTTGTATCATCTTGCTTTAGATCTTTCTTTCTTCACCCTTTCCTGTATTTCTTTTTTAGTTCTCCAAAAATATATTCCCCCAAACTTTATTTCTTCCTCCTGCCTTGAGTTCTTGGGTATTCAGAGGTTCTTTACTGGAGGATTAGTTATATAAGGATACGAAACTGGGATTCTAATTGCTTGTTTTGAAGATAAGGAATGTTCTGGCTCAAATTCAGGAACTAAGGTGTATACGAGAAGCATATAAATAAAGAATTGGCTACAGAATGGCTCAAGGCCCATTCAAGGATGGCCTGCATCATTTCTTGTTAGTTGTATTACCTAGGATTTCGCCTTGATCAATAATCTAACAAGTTCTAGAATTCTTTTTGGTTAACTGTGAATAACCCTAAGGATGTCCTTGACTCATTTCAGTTGATGAGGAGTTACTTGGTCTAAGGTTCACCAAGTTCTTTGGCTTACTGTTTATACCTCAAACTTCAATATGTTTGCTCCTTCAATTGTATAACTTTCCTTTAACTTTGGACTTATCAACTAAATTCCCGATAAATTATGCAATTTGTGTTTCAAGTCGATTATGCCATTCGACCCCTTGATAACGATTATTTATGTTTTGATCTATATTCTAATCCATGACTTATTTAGCTCATATTATGACATTTCAGCATTTTCATTCTGAGCTAATTCTCACGGGTTATTCTTCTATCAACAAAAGCAAAAAATAAACACACAATTTGACTTTAATGACTTCAAACAAATTTATGATTTATTGAATTTGTGCAGTTGAATCAACGAGGTTGGGAATGAGGAAGAGATGGATGAGTCAACCCGAGGAAGGTTTCTTTTTCTTTTTGAGGAGGAGTAAAAATGTTTGGAGGATCAGGATCCAGTGCCCGGATTAGGGTTAGACAGGGAACTTCATTTCCATCCTCTTCTTCTTCTTTAGGCATTCTCCTTTCCATACGATCTTGAATCCAGTTCATTTGTAGAGTCAACCTTCTTGTTTAGATCATCTTGCCCTTCCTTAATGTATTAGATTTGTGCGCTCCATTTCTTTCATGACTTAAAATTTGGATAGATTGTTGTGTCGGATCAAATTTTCGATGACTTTCTCCTATAAGCATCATTATCATCCAGCACTTTATCTCTTTCTTTCATCTTCTTCTCGAAGTCTTTCAACAATGACATATAGAGGAACTTAAACCCCTTGATATGCTCCTTTGTCTTGGCTTCTTGCTCTGCATCCCTTTCCTTGATGAGTTTCAGGAGTTGAGAGTCTCGATTAAACTGATTGTTGTAGAATGATTCATGACTAAGCTGCAGCTTTTTCAGCAGATCTCGATCTCTTCCCTCCATTTCCTTCTTGAAATTTGCTTCTTGATGCTCTAAGATATTTTTTATCTGTTTCTCTTTTTTGCTCAACTCCTCTTCCCATTTCTGCTCTCTTCTCTTCAACTCTACTTCATGCATTTCCTCCTTTCTATTCATTTCCTCTTCCCACTAATTATCTCTTATTCTTAATTCTGCCTCATATACTTCCTCTCTAAATTGCTGTCGGAGGCTCCATTTCTTTTCTCTTTCTTCCATACTTTTCTGCATAGAAATGAGCATCTCCATTATCTGGTTATTTTCTTGGGCTCCTCTAGAGCTTTCTCACGGCTCCTCACGAAATCCATGTTTCTCATTGGGGGAGAATTGGCCAAGGGGGTGGTGAAATCTATAGGACTTCTGTCAAATGGTGCCATATCCTCTGCAAACATAGAGGTATTCCCTTCTTGCTGTGTTTCTGGAATTTGTTCTTCTTGATTTTCAACCATTAGGGTGTCCTCTTCTTGTCTTGCACTCTCCTCCTCATCTCTGGAATCTGCCTCCACTATGACCCCCTTTTTCTTTTGATTTCTTGGCCCCTTGCTTATCGGTCGGGAGTTAATGGTAAACATTAGGGCGCCTCTTCTTCTTACGCCCAACTTCCCTTCACGACCCTTATACATAGCAGGTGATGGTTTCGCTGGAGTCTAATGGGAATCGAGGCTCTTTTGTTTCCTTCCATGATAAACTTTCCATTTATGGAGTTCTCAATGATGGCTCCAGCATTCAGCTTATAGCCCTTCAGTATGGCATAGAGAAGTACTACTTCTTGTTCTCTCACTGTGCATACATGCTTAGTAGGAACCAGAACTGAAGCCAGAAAATAAAACCATACCTTGGCTTCTTCTGTCAGATCTCCCCTATTGATAATCTTTTTCTCTCCTTGACCTTGTCCCCATTTCACCTTGCCATCCGTCAGTCTTCTAGCTATCTTTTCTCTGTTAGGGCTGTCTGCTAACTTTTTGTACTTGGATCCATGCTTTTGACCCTCCATGTCGTACATTTGCATTGCATATGGTCTCGACTCCGTACTGGAACCCCTGAGCCCTTGTGACCAAGTTCTCTCCTTTCTTCCAACAAGATTGGAGTAAAATTCTCTAACAATTCTTTGCATACCGGAGTTCCTATAATGTTTACGAGTTCCCCACCCTCTTTGCTCCCATCAATTCTTTGAGCAGGAGATGAAATTTATTGAATCCCCTTTCTCCTATAAAACCTTTCCCTGCATAGTGCTTTTTCCATATGGAATAAGCTTCTTCTGAGATGAACTCATCTTCTTCTTCTTCTTGTCGCCTCTCCTTTCCCTTTCTCTTCTGCTGCCTTACTGACTAGTCGAGACTTAGGGTTGTTACGAAGGCTGTTCTCTGTAGTTTCCAAATGAACCTCCTGGCAGGTTCCGGATGAACCTCCACATGGGTTGAGCATGCTCCTCCGGCCAGTTTCATTGATTCGGGATGAGGGTTGAAGGTTCGGCCATTAGAGAGATTGAGAGGTTTGTATGAAGAAGTTTTGGTCTAGGGTTTTCGAGATTTGAAAATCAGGGAGAATACGAAGTATGAAAAGTTGTATTTGCTTCCAGGGAAAATATGAGAGTGAAGGGAGATTCTCAACAGTTGCAATTCAATCATTATTGTTGGCTATTTATTACCTCACTTAATTTCGCTTGTCGCGACTTTAATGTCAGGTTGAAATTGTGTGCTATCATTAAATTTAGGGTAAAATTAAAAGTTGCCCATTAACTAAATTCTCCTCTTTATGAGCATAAGATTGTTTATCGCGACGTCGCCGCGTGGGAGGAAAAGTTATCACCAGGCGGCGACATCATGCAATTCATGCATTGTTAAGTTGTCGCGACCTCACCACTCTTTTGAAGGAATTGTTCTTGTCGCGACATAAATGTTTTGTCGCGACAAGCACCTATTTTCTTCCTTGATCTTGACTAAGTTCACGACATCAACTTTTATCCACGACCTCGATTACAGCCGTGACATAAATTTTAATGCGACTTGATCTGCATTACTATCTTTAATAGTCGGGCTGACTTTTCATTCTTGATTAATCAGCAGATTCTCATCATCAAATAAACCATTTCAACACAGCAATTCAAACATGCATTCTATTCAATTTTCATAGAGTTTATGTAGGGAAAAGAATGCTTCCCTTTTTTTCAAATATCTCTTTCCTGTGAATTGTTGGAGTTGTCATGGAAATTGTTCCTTCTCCCATTAACAGTTTGATTCTTCATCTGCATATTGGAACAATTCCAGGAAGGATTAAATTGATCTAAAATTAACCTAGCAATTTCTAACAAATCATGACTAAAACTAAAAAAAATATTTCAAAACAAGTAATTAAAACAATTTCACAATCTATATTAAGAATTCAAACACTGTATGGGTTGTCTCCCATGAGTTGCTCTGTTTTGAGTCTTTAGCTAGACTTTCTGCTGCCATTATCCTGTTTCTTCAATTTTCTTCATTCAGAACCAAGGGTTTATCTTCCAATTGCTTTTCCCCAAGGTAATGCTTTAATCTCTGACCATTAACTTTGAACTCCTCTTCCTTGCTGTTTCTAAGTGTCACTGCCCCAAATTGTGTGCTTGACACACCCTTTGTAAATAGTCCACTCCATTTTGGACTTCAGCTTTCTGGAAGAGCCTTAATCTGGAGTTGAATAAAAAGACTACAAATCTCACACTGTGAATTCCTTCCTCAAAATTCTTTGATCATACCATTTTTGTTTTATCCTTGTGGAGTGCAGCCTTATCATAGGCTTCATTCCTCGACTCTTCCAATTCATTTAATTTGGAAGTAGCCTATCTTCCTTAGCAGCTTTAAAGTCGAAATTAAGCTTCTTGATGGCCCACATAGCTTTGTATTCTAGTTCAAGAGGGAGGTGACATGGCTTGCCAAAGACCAATCTGTATGGGGACATCCCAATGGGAGTTTTGAATGTTGTTCTGTAAGCCCAAAGTGCATCATCAAGTTTCAAAGACCAATCTCTCACCAGCAGACTTACCAGTCTTTTCAGATTTTCTTTATCTCTCTCATTTGCAAAATTTCGGCTTGCCCATTTGTTTGAGGATGATAAGCCAAACTCATAATGTGTTTGATACCATATACGCTCATAAGTTTGTCAAACACCTTATTTGCAAAATGGCTTCCCTCAATCATAATGATAGTTAAGGTAATCTAATCTGAATATTTCTTTGTAAAAACCCTGGCTTTATGTGGCATCATTCTTTGGACATCTTCTTGCTTCTACCCGTTTTGATACATAATCCACAATTTAGAGTATGTATATATTTCCAAATGAAATGGAAAAGGCCCGTAAAATCCATTCCCCATACATCAAACAACAATTGCACCACGGGATACCTTGCGGGGGCATCTCATGCTTTTTGCGTGTTCCCATTCTGCGGCGTGATCACCCTGACTTCACCCATTCAAAGCCGGTCTTTAAAAATCGTGAGCCCGATAAAATCGGTAGAATTTTGTGGTATTTATCTCTACTAAAGTGTCCCCCATACGGGTGATGAATGGCATTCTTTTAAAATCTTGCTTTGCTCACCTTCTGGAACACATCTCCTTATAATCAGATAAGCTCCTCTTTTAAACAATAATGGGTCATCCCAAATGTAGTATCTGCTGTCAGTCCTTAGCCTTTTTCTCTGTACAGTGTGAACTCACAGTGACATAATTCCACAAGCTAAGTAATTCTGTGCTCCGATCTGGGGTAGTTGGGTAGCCCAGTTGAAATAACTGTTCATCTGGAAAATTTTCTGCTATTTCTCTTCCTTTCTCTTACGGAGTGGGTTTCTCACTCTTATTAGTGATCGGCCTATCACATTGTCACTTCCTTGTCTTTATTTCTAAATCAAATTCCTGTTGTAATAATACCCATCTGATCAATCTTGGCTTTGCTTCCTTCTTTGCCATTAGATATTTAATTGTTGCATGATCAGTGTGTATAACAACATCAGTGTGTATGGCCTGAATTTTTCACATGCAAACACTATTGCTAGCATCTCCTTTTCAGTAGTAGAGTAATTCTCTTGTGCTTCATTAAAGGTTTTGCTAGCATAATGAATATTGTGAACACTTTTTCATCTTTGTCCCAATCTGACTCCCATTGCAAAATCATGGCATCACACCGTGATTTCAAATTATCACGTTTCCATTATGGTTTGCCATGATAGAACGACTAGTGCGAATTTGATTTCTTGAATGCTTTATGGCGGGATTCATCGAAATGGAACTTGGTATTTATCTTTTTCCAGCAATCTGCATAGTGGTCTAGCAACTTTTGAGAGTCTCGTCGTCTTACATAAAATCCGCGTAATCTGAAACTTGATTCCATATGCCAGGCGCAGTGGGAGGCATTAAGTCTCTTATAATTGAAACTTTACTGGTCTGCCTCAAGCCTGGCTGCGGAAATCATGTGCCCCGAGGCGATTCATGTAACCATAAAATGGCATTTTCCCAATTCGAGCGATTCTTGTCTTTGCACATTTGAAGTCTGTCCCGGGTTATGCGAGGCATTGTTCAAAGCGGATCCATACAACTGTGAAATCATCCATGAGGATCTCCCTGTAACTTCTTACCCTTCATCGGAGAAAATATAGACATCATGCACCTTTGGAAGGTACAGGGAGCATTACACAATCAAATGGCATTCTCCTAAAAGCAAAAAAGTACCAAATGGGCATGTAAAGTAGTTTTTCTCGATCTTAGTGCGATAGCAATTTGATTTATATCGAATATCCATCGAAAAGCGAAATGAGGGTGTCACATGACTGTCCTTGCTCCCGATCCCAATGAAAGCGGGGAAAATGATCCTTCGGATTTGCGGTATTCAATTTACGTAGTCAATACACCCTGGCCCGTCCACGAGTTCTTGCTTAGGAATCAGTTCATTCTTTTTCATTTCGATTACGGTAGATCCACCTTTCTTGGGAACCACATGCCTTTGGGGCTTATCGAACTATATGATATAGCATATATAAAGCCTGCATTTAACCATTTCAAAACTTCTTTTCTGACAACTTCTTTCATCACTGGGTTCAGCCTCCTTTGATGCTCAATAGAAGTTTTTGCATTATCTTCGAGCAATATTTTGTGCATACAAATAGAGGGATTGATACCGCCCGGATCTTGATTGACCCAGCCAATGGCTTCCTTGTATTTCCACTCAAAATTACCAACAGCTTCTTCTCTCTTCCAACTTCAGTCAATACGACTGATATAATGGTAGTTTTTCTCTTTCACGGTTCTAAAAACTCATATTTTTAAATGGTGGGCAATTCTTTCAATGTTAGCCCATACACTTTTCTAGTTTCTTCCTTATGAGTTTTCTTTGTTCTGTTTGCTTTCCTCATTTATTTGTTTTCATCTATACTTAAAGGCGTTTCCTTGTAAAACAAGTTTGAAGACAAAACTTCACAATCCGAGAGCTCTCAAAGTCCCAGAAAAATTCATCTAATTTCATTGATAGAGTGTTGAATGATACAATCAGAATTCAATTTTCATCATTGAGAAGAGCTAGTTTTTCTTCTGACCATACAAGCGTCGACCGCATTAGGATGTTCAGGACTCCTATTAATATTAGAATTGCAACGCTGTCCCGACTGCGGGTGTCGGTTCACCTTTGCGTACGTCGATCAAATGGAGTTCACATTTGCTAAGAAAGGCCTTCCGAGCTGTGAAGGAACTTGAGTGTCCTTCTCCGTCTTCATGAAATGACAAAATCACGGGAATACAAATTTTCCCAACCTTGACGATTACATCTTCGGAATGCCCTACAGTTTGTGCCATTGATCTATCAGCCATCTGTAGTGCCAATTCACATTAGGTAAGCTCCCGAACTAAGTCTACTGCCTGGTGATAGAGGCATCAGTTTATACTTGCTCCATAGTCACATAAAGCTTTCTTGAATTCATACTTCCTGTGGACGGGGGAATGGGTGGCTGGGGGTCTTTCATCTTTCTTGGGAGCTTATGTGAATAATGTAGCCTTTGCCAGTGTGATCAAATTGACTATGCCCTCTCATTTATCTTTCTTTTCTTGCTAAGTATCTCCTTCAGAAATTTTGCATAAAGAGGCATTGTTGATCACCTCTGAAAATGGAATATTTATCTGTTTTCTTGAAAATATCAAGAATTTAGAAGAAGCTGTTCTTCTCTCCTTGACACAGAAGTCTACGTAGAGATAGCCTTCTTGAGGAGGCATAAAGTTTGAGTACTCCTTCCTTCTTTTAAGTCATTGCTTCCTTCCATTTATTTCATTGTTTGTTCTTTTCTGCTTTTTCTTTAGTCTTTTCTTTCTCTGCCTCAATCTCTTCTTTTCCTTACATGCTTTTTGTTCAGCGGCGAATCGCACTTCTCAATGAATTGCCATACAATCTTTTGGAGTTCTTACAGTGTCACAAGGGAAGGTTCCTTGATACGATTTGGCATATTTAGGGCCCGATTGCCTACTTGTATCTCTAAATTTTAATTGAGGCACTTGTGTTCAACAAAACATTTGGGTATCAGACTTGAAAGCTTCCAAGTCTGATAGTTTCTATTCATGGAATTTTAATAGCCTCTTGTTGTCCCCCATGAACTGCAGCATCTGTTCTTCAAATGGTTGGGCCCTTCTCTGACCCTGATATTCATTTCTGCTTCCTCCTCCTTGCTGCTGCTGCTGGAACCTTGGTGGGCGGTATTATCCTTCTCGGGGATCTTTGTTCACGCCTTGAACGTGTAATGCCCCTCCACCATATGAGAAATTCTCATGGTTCCTCAGTGCTGGATTGTAGTGTGTGGGCAGGTTAGGGTTTTGTTTGAAATAATGCTTCTTTGCTTTCGTTCACGTGCCAACGCTATACGCACCATAGAATCTTCTGTTGGCACTCGGCCACTCCTTCTCATCGGTTCTCTTTCCACTTGCTTCTATTTCGCCCGAGAAGCGGAGTGTGCGCCCTCTCTCTTGTTTGTCCATCCTATGCATTATGGCATCCAACTTTGCCTCCATGGCTGTCATCTTTCTCAGTTTCATGACTCCTTTTCCTCTGCTACCTCCTCTTGAAAACTCAGATGGAGCTTTCATATTACATTTTGCTAAGTCTTCTATCAGATCTCTCGCCTCTACAGCACTTTTTCGTTTGAATGCTCCACAGCACGAAGCATCAATAATACCCTTAGATGTATCATTCAGAGCATGATACACTATGTCCATCTGGGTCTTTAGATCTATCCATGCATTAGGCACCTCTTGACAACCTTTTGAATCTTTCCCAAGCTACATATAGGCTCTCATCTTCCCCTTGTTAGAATACAATTATCTCTCTTCGTCTCTCTGATGTGAGAGATGGGGGAAAGAATCTGCCTAAATAAGCTTCTATCAACTCTTCCCATGTATCAATAGAACCATAAGGTAACGATTCGTACCATGTGGCTGCTATGTCTCTCAAAGAAAATGGGAAGAGATGGAGTTTGATCACCTCTGGTCTCACACCATTCGAAACTGCTTGTATTAGCCATCTGAGAAATCTTCCCGGTGCTCATTTGGAGTCTTCGGTGGGATGACCCCGATGGCCAATCTTCGGCGAACCATTGTAATTAAGGCTGGCTTTAGTTCAAAATTGTTTGCATCCACAGTAGGCTGTCTGATTGCAGAATACTCTTCTTGAATAATAGGCCTCCAAAAATCCTCCATTGTGTCTATAATGGGAGGTCTTCTGGCTCCTGTCCTCTGTTCTTCAGTTTGGTCATGTCTTAACACACGCCGTGTGCGTTTTCTGCTATTTTATCTTTCTCGAGCTCACGAGTGTTCTCTCAATCCGGTGTCTGCTTTGGAATCGGTCGAGATCTTTGTTTCCTATGCATTAAAGGTTTTCTGAAATCAAAGCAAACTTCAGTTAATAGGATTAGTCAAACCCAACAAATATTTTCAACATGGCTTGTTAAAAATTAGTGACTGCTTGAAAAACTGTTTTTGTTCTTTTCTTATAAATGTCCAAATTAGAATTTCCTTCTTTCATCAGAATATTGATCTAATAAATTCTTTCGATCCCCGGCAACGGCGCCATAAACTTGTTCACTGAATCAAACTGATATGTATACAAATTTATAACGTTATCACCAAAGGACTATTATCTAGTCCCCAGCAATAATGCCATTAAACTTGTTTGTTGTGTTCCTTAGCTATAGTATTGATTAAAAGATTGTTTCATTAAAAGTAAATCATTTTCTTGAGGTTTTGATCCAATTATCTTTGCAAATTGCCGGTCGAACAAGTAGTAAAATGGATGTAAGTCCAGTCTCCGATCATGAGATCTCGAGAATTTCTAATCAACTACCTTGACTACTTATTACCTTATTTGAACGTGAGAGCGGTGGAATTAGCTTTGAAAGCCTTAAAATAATCAAAACTAAGAAAAATGAATGAATAATAAATGAATTGAATCTTGAAATAATGAAATAATAAATTCGAGGGTGACGATTATCTATAAAGGGAACGTGAAAATAAAGCTCTTGTGAAGAATCAATTAAATGCGACTTGCCTTTGTAATTTTGCTTTATGAACCACAGATTTTAAAACTAGTCCAAGAAATACGATAGTGTAGTTGGATCTCTACAAACCCCACCTTTCATCATCTCACCTTCACTGTTTCTCTCGAATTCAGTGGGTTAGATAACTACTTTTAATCTGGGTAGCCTTGTTCTGGGTATTTTTCTTTCTCGATACTTCATTCCCATAACATGGACTGTAAACCTTAGCTCCTTAAATAGAGTCATTGCAGAGGTTTACACTATACTGGTTCCTCAGCCTCAAAATTAGAACAACTCATCCTTTCCTTTATTAGATCTTTCCTAACACGGCATTAAATTCACTATTCGAATCGAGGTGAGCTCTCTGCATGTTTAAATTGATAACTCACTCAACTCTATCTCTACTTCAAGTGAAAAGAGGATTTATCGATTTAAAAACACATTAGATCGACAATATCAGATTAGCATACCTTCAGAAATTGCTCGTCACTCTCAGGAATGCCTTCTCTGTGTCACTCAGAGGGCCTCCTGGAAATCAGAGCTTGAGACAATCCCACATGTGGGTATGAGAAGCTGACATTGGGATCAATTTAGAAAATATACAAAACCAGCAAGTAGATTCATAAACTGAAGTTCAGCAATAATGAATAAAATTCTGCAGGAAAGATAATTTTGACCATCCATCTAATTCCAATGGAAATTTGGGTTTCTAAATTACTTGATTACACCATACATTGAAACTGCGATCAAGAAAACCAGCATGTCAAAGCTGGTAGTTAAATCCAAAATTTATCTGAATTCAAGCAACGGCCCGATAATTTGAAGAAATATAAATGCATTATTCTAAAACTTTAGCATTCTTGTTCGGATCAAATTTAAGCGAAAATAAAAACTAATCTAAAATAAAACAAAACAAAAGAAAAGAAAATTAAAATCTGAGGCCGGCCTTCGGATCTCTCTTTCAGAGTCGTCGAGCTGCGTTCAGCCGATGGCAGCTGCGTATTTATAAGTTCTGAAGTTGGGCCCTAATTTCGATGCACCTCATTGTGGATTTCAGATTAAAGCGGCCCATTTGTCTGATACGGCTACGCTACATCTGAGTCCTTATCGCGACCTTTGTTGTCGCGAAGCCTTTGTTTAGTTGCGACATGTCTTCAGTGTGAAGTGACGTCGCGGCAAACGATCTTGTCGCGACTCTTTTGATTAGGCTGATGTCGCGGCGACTACACTGCGTCGCGACCTTAACTCTTTGTATTTGATGTCGTAACCTTGACTGTTGTCGCGAACTTCTGGTCTTTGCAGTGATGTCGCGACCTTTTTAAGATTTTTCAATTGATGTCACGACATCCAGGTGTTGTCGCGACCTTCTTTTCAGTGCACTTAATGTCGCGACCGCTGAATGATGTCGCGACCTCTTTTCTTCACTACTGCTGTCGCGACCTCTGACTGATGTCGAGACCTCCTTTCTTGAGCTGATGATGTCGCGACCTTAATTTTTTTGCAAGCTGATGTCATGGCGGGCTGTTCGGTGTTGATATCGCGGCGCATCGGATGTCGCGACATCTTCATCTTCTTGTTCATCATTCTGGTTGCTTGACTTTGAGTTTCTTTCGTTCCCAGCTCGTTTTGCTTTCAATTACACTTCGTTTTCGACTGGAGTTTTGCTGTTGCAACCTGAATATGTATTTTTCTTGCTGTCAAGGCTTCATGACATCAGGTCCTTTCATCCTTGTGCGCCTCTCCTGCTCTGACCTACTTGACCCGATTATATCGATGGCAGCTCATCCACCTTCTGCTCCTTTTTCTGCAAAAATCCTTCTTTTTCTTGAATTCCTTGCTACATAACAATTTGGTTAGTTATTCCATATTTTTGCACATAAAGCAGTCTTTTTAGATAACAATAAATCAGAAAAATGGACTGAAAATGGATGAATTTTAAGCTCATCACTCTACTATCATTAGATCTAACAAAAAAAAAGCCCCTCATCCTCGACAATCTAAATTCTCTTATTTCGTTTTATAGGGAATCACTACAATACCCCAACTGCTTTATCCCTTTTTGTTTCCAGGTAACCATTTTTTTTCCAGAATGCCCTTGAAAAGGAGAAAGAGCGAGGCCTTGTTCCTTTACTTTTTATAAAATATGGTTGCCTTTTGTAAAAGATAAATTTCAGTCAATGACTCCATAAGACATGTCTTCTATAAAAATTTGGTGTCATTAATAATCATCTTTAATAGGTAATAGTGCCGTGATCCTTTCACAATCGTAATACAAATTGGGGGAGGGGGGGGTGTCTTTGTCGGTCTTGAGTAGAGGGAGTATTTTGTAATTTTATAATATCTAAGGTTTTTTTTTTTGAAAGAGACCCACGTTAATTAGGGAAATTTGACTTCCAAGTCCTAAAATCCATAATACTTAATCCTTTTTTGGCGAGAATCCATAATACTTAATCCTTTTTTGGCGAGACAATCCACGATTCTATTGCTTTTAGATAGTGACAACTGATGATACACATTTAGCTCTTGAAACATCTTAGGAATATCCTCCATTAAACAAAATGATAAGTAAGGAATATAATAATTTTATTAAAAGAATCTATAACTATTTTGGAATCACCTTTAATCTCTAAATTTGAATAATCATTAATCTTGGTAGCTAATATCTCATCCTGGGGGAATCTACCCCATCTTGCTACACCCAAACACACATGATTTATATTTATTATTGTTTTATACAATCGTGAGTCTCGATTTTGGACGTGGTCCAATTTCTAAGCTCCTCACGCATTCACAAAGAATAGTGAATAACGATTACCATGGACCCACATCAGGCTCGAGACGATGTAGTGTGCATAGTAAATATGTCATTTCATGTTATGTCATGTTACATGCATAATGAGAGCTACATGCAACATTATCAACACGTGGACAATTTTTTTTTTCTACATATAATTCACATCCATGAACAGTCCATGTTATATATATATCAACACAATATTTTCACACTCAGCATATTATTTGATTTAACCAATACTTTAATGAAAAGCTGATTGGACCCAGCAGCTTGGGGGCACCTCACGGTCGCTCACGGACAATAAACTTGTTTTGGTTCCATTTATCTACAAATCATTGTATCACCAAAACATGCAACAAAAACCGAAAACATCAGTCTCGGGATCAAAACCAACTCTCAACACTGTCCGAAACCAGTCCCAAAATTTTGGGACTAAAACCCACGGTTAGTTTCGGCTCCAAAGAACGCCCATACCATTAAATAGCTTTTAGGTTAGAAATAATCAAAGTAGAAAAATTTCTTACCTCATGGAGTTTAACGAAACTCCTAGATTTTGATACACATGCGTAGCCCTCGTCGCGTGGACCAACTTTACCTTTTGCTCCGATGAAAACCTACGATCTGATTTCTATAAATCTTAAAAAGAAGCTAAAGCTTCTTTCTCTAAAATCATTTTCTCTCTCATCCGCACACTCCGTATCCTTTCTTTGTAAATTTTTTCTTTTGTTTGTTTTTTCTTTCTTTTGTTTGCTCCACATCAATTTCTCCTCTTTTCATTTTTCTCTTCTCTTATCTCTTTTCTTTCCTTATTCTATTTCTCTTCCCATTTAATTTTCTCCTTTGGATCACCCTCACCCGTAGAAATCAAGTGGGGGAAACTTCCCCTCACCTTCTCTCTTGGCCACTTGTCATCACCATATTTATTGCATCCTTTATAACACATGGCTCAATGTAGGCCATGTATTTCAAATGTACCACATGGCTCTTGCAGTAATATCTATCAATGGGGTGCCATATGACATCTGTAGTCATGCCATGTGTCTTTGAGCCATATGCCTCGAACATTAAATCTGAAACATATAGCAATTCGTGAGATTCAGTGGTAGCTAATTCACCCGAGATGATTTCAACGGTGAAGTCCGTTTCTCTATCCGAGGTCTAGAAAAATTTCGGATTTTTGATCGAAATTACCGTTTTACTCTTTCTTAGAAAAACTGAATTTTATCGGGTTTTACAGTTTTTAATTATTAGAAACCATAAAACAATTTTATTAGCAAATCCTGACTTTTTTGGTTAAAAAAGAATAAAAAATCGTTCTAAAAATAATCGTTTTAAGCAATCATTGTAAAAAATCCACAAGTCCTCGACAATCGATTTCGTTTTTCACGGGAAGTGGAGCGGCAACCCTTGCCTTCTGTGCCCAACTGCTTTATCCTTTTTTTTTGTTTTCTGTTAACCATTTTTCAAGATATTGTGACAAAAAGAAAAAAGAGCGACAAACTGTTAATTCCTTTACTTTTTATAAAATGGTTGCCTTTTGTAAAAGATAAATTTTCAAACTAATCGATTGAGCTCGATAGGCTGCGACATCTGGGAGCAATGCAATAAGTTTTGTATTAATCTATTATCTTTATTAAAGCATATTTATTCACCCGCCAAATTCGATGATATTTTCTTCTATAAAAAGTGCATTAATCGGCGCAATGATCCTTTTAACCATTGAATCTTTTACGGAGAAAAAGGGGAGTACGGTGTAGGTGAAAGGGTATTTTTGTAATTTTATAATATCTAGGGTTTTTTTGGATAAGACACAGAAAAACTAAGACGACGTATTGCAATAACATTTGAAAGAGACTCATAATAAATAGTCTTCAAAATAATGTTTGAAACATCCTTAGAAATTTGACTTCGAGTTAGAATCCATAATATTAGGCCTTTCTTGATGAGACAATCGTAATTCCTATTTGCTTCTTTAGATACGTGACAAATGATGATATACATTTAACTCTTGGAGACAACTTGTAAATATCCTCAATTAATCAAAATGGTAGAACAAGGAATAGTGATCATTTTAATAAAAGAATCTATAACTATTGTTGTAAGACCCGAGAAATTCCAATTTCTGGAAAAAGGGCAAAATCGTAATTTAGATCCTTAAAATTGTTAATTTAGGTTAAGTCTGCCAATTTATTCTCTAGATATTGGATGATGAAGCAGTTGCCGTTCGGAATGTCTCGCGAAATCTGTAAAATGCGTAAAATTTACATTAAAATTTCGAGACGGTCGGAGTTAGCCGTTTCTGAGGGCATCCTGTTCCAGTGTCGTGCAAAACGATTTTGATCGACGAGAAGTCACGCCCTGTGGACTCATATGCACCATGAGTGGTATGAGTAGAGAAACGATGAAAATGGACGACCAAGATAGTTTCGAATGTCAAATCTGGGAAAAGAAGGACATAGATGTAAATTATGGAAATTGATTTAAATGAGAAAAGGACAAAATAATTGAGCAGTTGTCTCTTCCTTTGCTCCAAAAAGGGAAAGAACGTGGAGAGGAAGGAAAAAGGGAGAGATGGAGGAGGTTTTGGATCTTATTTTCTAGAGAGAGAGTGTCTTCCTTCTCTTTAGATTTCTACAGCGATCGTAGTCGTGGTGATGTGGAATGAAGAGCGCTCTCACCTTGAGGAGGGCCCCCGTGGGTACCATATTTAAGGAGTTTAGACAAACTCCGTGAGGTAGGGGTTTCTCCCTATTTGGGTTTATTCTTTGTTTAAGAACTATGTTGATGCTTGAGTTGGTTGAGGCCGTGAGGGGGCCGTTTGTCCGATCCAAACTTAGGACAAATTGTGATTTATGGAACCCAATTCTGATGTGTGCTCACGAATTTGTTGGGTGTCTTAATGGTGTGATTCATGCCATGGATGGTATTTTGATGTGTATGAGGCCGGAAGTCAAATTCAGAAATACGGGTTCATAAGTGAGCCAGAATGGTCGTCTTTAGAGGAGCGATGGCCAGGGGTTTTTCTTTGTTCCGAAGCGATGTTCACAAAATAATTTTTGTGAAAATATGGGTTTGGTCGGGTGATTTAAGCTAAATTGCTCGTGTTTGATTATTAGCCCAAGTGAGCTAATTTTGATGTATGAATTGAGAATTTACATGACATGATTGTGTGAATTTATTGTTTTGGGAATATATGCATGCTTATATATTTGCATGTGTTATAGACTGTGTTGGAATTGGCATACATGCATTCCATATTCATTGGAACATCCTAAATTTATAGGAGTTAGTGCATGAGGCAGGTAAGAGAAAATGGTTTGGAGGGTTGTCTAAAAATATTAATTATCGGAGGGTAGTCCAAATTAAAAATATCAATCGTCGGAGACGGCCCAATTGATATATACACATCGGAGGGTTGTCCACAAACTAACAAAACAATAATTCTCATACGAGGCTTAGGCGAGTGTGAGAGAGTCGGTGAGGACTCGAGATCGAGTTGGTCATGTAGACATTCAAGTAGGATAATATTTGCTTGAATGTATGTTTATTACTAGACATTGCATATGCATAGGTGGAGAGTAACTCATTTAGGGTGATTCCACTGCTGAGCGTTAGCTCACCCGTCGAGGGAATTTATTATTTCAGTCTGAGGAGGCGCACGGGAGATGGCTCATCCCCATAGAGTAGCTTTAGAAGAAAAGTCGGAGTTGGCTTTGATGATGTTTACATGTATTAGAATTCAAGTATTTTAATATATGTAGTATAAGAGTAAAACATTTGAACTCTTAGAACTATTGGATATAGTTGGTAGGTTTTAGCCGTTATTGTAGTATGGGCCCGAGAAATTTATTTTTATCCATAATTGTATCATTGTATGATTATTGGGCACTTGGGACGGGTTTTATGCAGTGCTTTATTTGGAGTAGAGCTCTCCATACAAGGAGACTCTACCCGATTTTTCTGAAGTGGCGTCGGGTGGCAGACATCCACTAGTATTCAGCGTGTTGTGAGGTAGTCAACGGACCCCGGAATTGAGGCGTCACGGCAGTGTCGAGGAACTGGGTATCGGCTACCTAAGGCTTGAGGGAGTTGGGCTTAGACCATAGTCTTTGAGGTGTAAGAACATCACCACTAGGTGTGGTTCGATGTTGAGTTAGGTATGAGATTACTGGAAATCACGGGGTAAAACCGGGACCTTTGCATGCATGTGTTTGGTGTTTGCGTGATTGATGAATTGTGTGTGCTTAGTGATTAGTACGCCGGGAAACTTTTGGGAGTTCACAGGTGAGTAAACTGGAACAAAGAAAGTAATAAATGGAATAAATTTTAATCAATTTATTTGGTTTATTGGATGACAAAATAAAATTTTAATAAAAATTTTTAGTTGTATGGATGCAGTTTTTAAGTTACTGCATGTAGGAAGTAGCAAGGAAGGCTACTGATGGAAATGAAACGAAAAGTATATATTTTAAGACGGTGCTTGATTTTTGAAGCAGGGAACATAATGGGATTTGTGGAATTACGGAAAATTATTCGATTTGCACAAAAGAAAAAAGTTATGAATTCAACTCTTAAATTTGTAATTTACGTGTATGATGGATTAAGAATTTCTTGCATGAAGAATGTGAGGAAGAAAGAAGTCTTGGATGACTTTGAAAAAAAAAAAAAAAACATTTTTGCGAAAGCTATGGAAGGTTAGTATGGCATCCTTTAGTGTCGCGACTGGCGAGATTAGGGTGAAGGGTCCTTGGTGGCGTATGAAATTGTGTGGCTGGGAACGAGTTGGAGTGGCGGCCAGTAGAGTCGATGTCGCGTGGGTTAATCTCGAGTCGCGACCTGGAAGGCGATGGCGACTGACACGGATTCAGACAAGGAAGGGAGGTCGCGACATGGGGTTGGTGTCGCGACCTGGCTTAGTCGTCCAGGAGGTCGCGACATGGAAGTGATGTCGCGACCTGGAATGTCGTGACACGACCTAGAGTACATTAGGCCACTTGGTATCAATGACACGGACCTTTGTTGAATCTTTGTTCATGGACACGTTCACAAGTAAAAAAACAAAAAAGAGTAAAAATTTTAAAAATTTTCTTGTGGTGATTCATATATGAATCATTATAGTGTGTTCACTATAAATGCATTGACGTGGTATGTGATTTTTTTTTTTCGGTGTATGAATAGTATCTCGAGGCTGTGTTTATGTCTCAGAGATACTTCATTGAATTTTAAACTTGCAATTAGATAAAATTTTCGAAAAATAAAATTTTCAAAAATTGAAATTTTCGAAAATAAAATTTTGTTGAAGATAATACTTTAAGTGCAAAATTGATTGCCTTGCATTACTTGTAAATGCAAGGACACTGCTTATACACTGATTTATGTGTATGATTAGTGTCTGGTACGTGTTTATGCCTTAGAATGCGGAATTGGAATTGAAACGTGCCATGTTGATTGTAGATGGCTAGTAGAGGACGGGGCGTGAAGGGCGTCAGGGCCTTGGTGAGCTGCAGGCATTTGACCATTGTCGTGTGCTTTGTCCAATGAGGCCTTTGCGGAGGAACATGGGTAATGCAGTGAATGCTGCTCCTTACAGGCTAGTATAGCGGATAGACGGGAAGATCCACAAGTAGCCTCCAGGAGGTTTGGGATGCATCATCCTCCCGACATTCACGGGAGGAGGTCAGATGTGGTGACGAGACCATTGGTTTATGAATCGAGAGGCGTCTTGGGCTATGGAGATCACCTGCGATCGACCGGGATCGGGGTTCGGCGCATTCGGCTAGAGGGCGGGCTCGAGGTATGGGTGGAGATGGGTTAGGACTTCTAGAGACTTAGAGGTTATGACATGGGCGAGTTTCGGGGGCTGTTCACTTGGGTAAGTGACTACTCGAGGCTGCGGCATGCCAAGGCCTTTCGGGAGTTCCTAGAGGCCCAGACGGGGGCAACGGCCGCGATGGACTATGGCTGGATTCACGAGTTAGCCCGTTTCTTGATGATTGTGTTGCACTTGTCGGCGAGGTGAGGAGAGATTAGAATGTTGAGATTGTCCACATTCGGGTGAGATATAGGACTTCGCCTACGGGATATGGATTATGGATTTAGGACAGCCACACGACCATCGAGAGAGATCAAGGATGTCGGGCACTGGGATCACGAGTGTTGGTGGCAAGAGGAAGGGCGGTCAGTCTTTTTCGGTTCGGGAAATAGGCGAGCTTCTAGTTCGCGAGGTCCCGAGTCTCAGCCATGGGGCAGAGACGGATATGAGAGTTGCCTGTCGAGGCGGGACCAGGATGAAAGTTGCTGACCAGGCGAGACAAATGGTGTGCTACCATTGTCAGCATCCTGGACACATGAGACAAGATTGCCCCTAGAGCCCGGGGATCCCGGGGTTTGGGACATCACGAGTCTCGGTTAGTAGCGGGACGGGAGAGGATGTGAAATGCGTTCCTCACGGCCCAGTACGGGCCCGAGAGAGGCCCGGTCGGTTCCAGGGGGCCACGGGCACCCCACATTTCACGGGGCGGGCCCAGGGGCTAGAGTATGGGTGGGCGGAGGGCCCGGGGTCACGAGGCGGGGGACGTCCCGGGGTACGGGGCATGCGCCGTCACCTTGAATTTACAGTCGACAAATCGACCGGTTATCGGGAGTCGTTTTCTATCTTCGCACATGGGCTATCTAGCGCGCAATAAACTTGTTCTTCGATAATGCATTGAGAATTAGAAAATTATGCGAATGTTTGGAAATTCCCTTCAATCGAAGGATGTGAAAGTGAAAAGTATTTTTATCATGTAAGCAGCGAGAGAAAAGCATGACTAAATTTGGACTTAATTTCGATCGCAATCACTCATGATAATTAATACGATATCTGTAACCACCATGGAAGCCACCACTAGCCACTGCTTCTTTTAATTTATTACTTTACTTTTTAATCTTTACTGCTCCTATAATTATATCTTTTGAAATAGCTTTTTTAGAATATAAGTAAAAACATTTAAAAACAACTTAAAAAATATTTTGAAAACATATTGTTTTAATTGTTAGAAAATATAAAAAACAATTTTATCGACAAATCTGGAGTTTTTTGGGTTAAAAAATAAAAAAATTCTAAAAATAACGCTTATCATATCTAGAAACCCTCAGAGTTTCAAAAAGAAAATACCTAAAAAAAGGAAAGAGTCTCAAGTTCGAATCTAATAAATAATTTATTATATTATAACTAAAGTGTTTAATTATAAAAAAAAATCATTTTAAAAATAATTATTTTAAGCAATCATAGTAAAAAAACCGTCATCATCCTTTGGTCAATAAGATCTAATTTAATTGGTTAAAAGCTTGGACGGGTATAAACTAGGTATAAGAAGGTGAGAGATCCAGAATTGAGTTCTAATGAAGACAAATTTATTAAAAAGAGATTACTACATATTCGAATCAAAGTGATATGTACTCTGAATTTATAACGTTATCACGAGAGGACTATTATCTAGTCGACCCAATAATGCCATTAAACTTGTTTGTGTGTTCCTTAGCTATAGTATTGATTAAAAGATTGTTTCATTAAGGAAGTAAATCATTTTCTTGAGGTTTTTGATCAGTATCTTTGAGTGCCGCAGTCGAACAAGTAGTAAAATGGATGTAAGTCAGATATCGATCCCACGAGAGATCCTCGAAATTTCTAATCCAACTACGACTACTTAAGCCCCACCTTATTTGGACAATGATAGGCAGTGGAATTAGCTTTGAAAGCCTTAAAATAATCAAAACTAAGAAAAATGAATGAATAATAAATGAATTAAATACTGAAATAATGAAATAATAAATTTAGACTGAACAGTTATCTATAAAGGGAACATTGAAAATAAAGCTATTGTGAAAGGAATCAAATTCCTCACGACACCTTGTAATTTTGCTTTATGAACCACATATTTTAAAACTAGCCCGTTAGAATGACAGTGTAGTTGGACTTCAAACTTAACGTTTTATCATCTCACCTTCAACGCTTCTCGACCAAAGTGGGTTAGATAACTCTACTTTAATCCGGTAGCCTGCTCCTCGGTATTTTCTTTTCAATACTTCACCTATAACATGGACTTTAAACCTTTAGCTCCTAAATAGAGTCACGGCAAGAGGTTTACACTATACTCGGTTCCTCACCACAAATTAGAAATGTACTCTCATCCTTTCCTTGATTAGATCTTGCTAACACTTAGGGATTAAATTCACTATTCGACCGAGGTGAATCCTCTGCATGTTTAAATTGATAACTCACTCAACTCTATCTCGACATCAAGTGAAAAGAGGATTTTATTTCCATTTAAAAACACATACACAGAATAGATCGACAACACGATTAGTAATACCTAAATTGTCATTACCTCAGAATGCCTTCTCCAGGTCACCGCAGGGCCTCTTGAAATCGTAGTCGAGATAATCCTATATGTGGCAAGGAGAAGTCAGACATTGGGATCAATCTTAAATATACAAACCAAAGTATAGACTCATAAACCGAAGTTCAAAGAATAATGAATAAAATTCTTCTGCAAGATAATTTCCCGATAATAACGTCAATTCAATGGAAGCCGGGGTTTCTAAATTACCTGATTACACTACTACATTGGCTTGCCGATCAAGAAAACCATCAGAACTTGAGTCCGTAGTTCGACCAAAATTTGTCCTGAGTTCAAGCAACCGTGCGTAATTGAAGAAATATAACCGATTCAGTGCCAAACTCTTAATCACGAACGCTCGATCCAATTTAAACGAAAAATAAAACTAATCTAAAAGAAAACAAAACAAAGAAAAGAAAATTAAAATACAGGATTTCAAAGAAAACCGATCTCTCTTTCAAGTCGCCAAGAGCTGCGCTCCTTCCGCAGCAACCGCAGATTTATAGGTTCTGAAGTCAGCCCCACTCGATGCACCTGGCTGTGGATTTGCCAATCGGCCTATTTTTTCGACTCGCCGCGACATCGAAATCCTTATCGCGACCTTTGTTGTCTAAGTCTTTGTCGCAGAAGCCTTTGTTTGGTTGCGAGACGTTCGTGAAGTCGATGTCACATACCTTTGATCTTGTCGCCACTTTTCAAAGGGAACTCGATGTCGCTGATGTACCTTACTAACGCCGCGACCTTAACTCTTTGTATTTGATGTCGCGACCTTGACCGCTGTCGCTAATTCTCCGGTCTTTGCAAGACGTCGCGTAATCTTTTGGTGATTGATCTACGTCGCTGGCATCCGTGTGTTTGCCGCCAATTTCCTTTCTGGGCACTTCACGTCGCCACCGCTGAATGATGTCGCTCGCAATTTTCACTATCACCGCCGCGACTTCCGATCGATGTCGCCAGAATTCTCCTTTCTTGAGCCGGCGATGTCGCCAATTTTAATTTAGCGATGTAGCGGCGCTGGTCGGTGTTGATGTGCGCGGCGCATCGAGATGTCGCGACTCTTGTCTTCTTCATCAATTCCTGGTTGCTTGACTTTGAGTTTCTTTCGTTCCCAGTTCGTTTTTCAGTACGCCGTTTCGGCCCCGGAGTTTCTTTGTTGCAACCCGATATGTATTTTACTTCACGTGAGCTTCCGACCTCAGGTCGCTTCGTCACTGTGCGCCTACTCCTACTACAAACTACTTCAGCCGGTTATATGATGCTTGGCTCATCCACATACGCTCGCTTTTACGAAAAAATCCTTCTTTTCTTGAATTCCTTGCTGCATAATAGTTTGGTTAGTTATTCCATATTTTTGCCTGGCGTTTTTAGATAAAAATAAATCAGAAAAATGGTTTTGAAAATGGATGACTTTTAAGCTTCGTAAACTCCTGACTTGTGCAGCTTGTCCTCCAGCGAAAAAAGAAAAAGATTTGTTGTCCTCAAACAAAGGACATTTTACGTTACTGTTTCTTTGGTTGCAATCCAATTAAATTGAAAAAACTAAAAATTACCGGCTCTTTATTTTTATATCTGGCGAAGTCAGTTGAAGGTTAGTTTTACACTGTCAGGTGTCTTGAACTAAATTATTGAGTTTGTTTCATAAATAGTAGTGATTAAGTCTGCTAAATATTAGGTTGGTCTTCTTCCTCCTTTCTTAGTGAGTCGGCTAACCATACGAGGTCCTTCATAGTTTTGATCCTTTCAAGAATTTCCATATGCTTTGTTCATATTGATCTCCGCTAATGTAGGTAATTCGACTTTGAAATCAATCGGTATTTTTAGGCTTGTGTGTTGAGCTTGGGTAATGGGTGGGATGGATGGAATTTTTAGGTTAAAGATTGCAAACTCTTTCTTCTTTCTTCTTAACTGTTGCCTTTCTTTTCCTTGCAACTTCTGTAGTTTATTTCCCCCAAACTTCATCTTTGGGGTATCTTCTTTGAATTTTTGTGTTTAAAACTGTTTGTTCCAATTTCTCATTTGTATTTCTCATTGTTGGAACTCTTTCTCTACCACTTTAGGGGAAAAAGATCTAATGTTACGTCTTTAGGCTTTCCTAACACTCTTGCGAACTTTGGGTTGTGCTCCCATACCGGTTGGCATTAGGGTACTAGGTGTTGAAACACCCACAAGAACTTATTGTTCGAGAGTTGGGCCGCAAGACAAAACTTCTTCCATACAGCTTTCTTCTTTTGTATCATCTTGCTGATCTTTCTTTCTTCACCCTTTCTGTATTTCTTTTTTAGTTCTCCAAAAATATAGTACAGCTTTATTTCTTCCTCTGCCTTGAGTTGCAGGGTATTCGAGAGGTTCTTTTCTTGGAGGATTAGTTATAAAGGATGGCTTAGGATTTCTAATTGCTTGTTTTGAAGATAAAGAATGTTCTGGCTCAAATTCAGGAACTAAGGTGTATGCAGAAGCATATAAATAAAGGTGGCTAGAATGGCTCAAGCTGTTCAAGGATGGCCTGCATCATTTCTTGTTAGTTGTATTACCTAGGATTTCGCCTCGATCAATAATCTAACAAGTTATAGAATTCTTTTTGGTTAACTATGAATAACCCTAAGGATGTCCTTGACTCATTTCAGTTGAAGAGGAGTTACTTGGTCTAAGGTTCACCAAGTTCTTTGACTTACTGTTTATACTTCAAACTCAAAAATATGTTTTGCTCCTTGATTGTATAACTTTCCTTTGCTTTGGACTTATCAGCTAAATTCAGTCAATTATGCAGTATGAAATTTTCAAGTCAATTATATGCCATTCGACCCTTGATACAACGGTTATTTGTGTTTAGGTCTATATTCTAATCATGACTTGACTACCTCATATTATGACATTTCAGCATTTTTCATTCACATTCCCAATTCACCGTTATTCTTCTATCAGCAGCAAAGAAAATAATACCTGGGTGACTTCAAGCAACATCAAATAAATTTATGATTTTTATTCAAGAATTTGTGCAACAGTTGAATCAACGGTTAGGAATGAAGAGATGGATGAGTCAATCGAAGGTTTCTTTTTCTTTTGAGGGAGGGAGGTAAAAATGTTTGGAGGATCAGTCGGTGTAGCAGGATTGGGGTTGGGCAGGGAACTTCATTTCCATCCCCTCTTCTTCTTCTTTGCATTCTCCTTTTTCCATCTGATCTTGAGAATCAGATTCATTTAGTGAGGTCAAGCCTTTCTTGTTTAGATCATCTTGCCTTGCTCCAGTATATTGGATTTGATAGCGCTCCATTTACGTCATGACTTCTAAAAATTTGGATAGATTGTTGTTGTCGGATCCAGAATTTTCCAGCTTTCTCACATAAGCATCATTATCATCCCGTACTTTATCTCTGTCTTTCATCTTCTTCTCGAAGTCTTTCCAGCAATGACATATGGGGAGGAGCAAGCCCCTTGATATGCTCCTTTGTCTTAGCTTCTTGCTCTGCATCCTTTCCTTGATGAGTTCGGGGAGTTGAGAGTCTCGGTCATGATTTTGTAGAATGATTCATGACTAAGGCGCGGCTTTTCGGCGGGCTCTCTCGATCTCTTCCCTCCCATTTCCTTCTTGAGAATTTATTTCTTGATGCTCTAAGATATTTTTATCTTGTTTCTCTTTTAACTCCAACTCCTCTTCCCCATTACGCTCTCTTCTCCTCAGCAACTACGCTTCATACATTTCCTCCTTTCTGTTCATTTCCTCTTCCCACTGTTTATCTCTTCTTCTTAATTCTGCCTCATATACTTCCTCTCTAAATTGCTGTTGGAGGCTCCATTTCTTTTCTCTTTCTTCCATACTTTTCTGCATAGAAATGATCATCTCCATTATCACGGTTGACACTCTGAGCTCCTCTAGAGCTTTCTCCTGGCTCTCTGAAATCCATGTTTCTCATTGGGGGAGAACTGGCCAAGGGGGTGGTGAAATCTATAGGACTTCTGTCATCTGGTGCCATATCCTCTGCAAACATAGAGGTATTCCCTTCTGGCTGTGTTTCTGGAATTTGTTCTTCTTGATTTGCACTATATATAATAAGTGCAATCAATGAAAACAGTGGTTGGAGGGTACCACTTCGGGAATTTTGGTGGGTTGAAGCAAAGCATTTTTTTTTTTTTGAGATTTTTTGGAGCCAAGAACAAACGGAAAAAAGAAGCTTCCGGAGGAAAATGTCGAGTGTATCGGAGAAAAAGTTGGAGAGTATCGGAAAATCGGGCATCCAGATTCGGTGGAGATGTTGTCGATCTCCCACCCGATGTAGATATTTACGGCCAAAATATCGGAAATTTTGTTCCCTGATTATAATTGGTTGGTGATGAAGTTAATTATTGACTACACACTTAGCTCCACCTTAAGCCAAGAGTTTTTAGGTGATCTCTATAATAATGAAACTTTATCCAAGCGGACTCCACCTTACACACCGCACCAAGTAGTGTGGTGAAAATGACAAACCAAACCTTGTCGGACTTGGTGAGGTTTATGATGGGCAAGACAAATCTACTCTAGTCACTTTAGAGTATGCACATGAGACTACTGTTTAGGAGTAATTAAACAAGTCCAATCCAAGTCAATTAAGGTTACTCCATATGGGATATGGACTAACAAAGAGCCTTATCTTTCTCACTTGAAAATATGGGGTTATCCAACTCATAAGAAGTGAACTTTGTTAGGCGAGCTGGAGGCTAAATCTAACAGGTGTCTGTTTGTATGATATCTTAAAGAAATTTTGGATATCAATTCTATAACACAATGGAACAAAAGTTGTTTGTTTCAAAGTATACAATCTTCTTACTTAGAAAGAGAGTTTCTTCCTAAGAGAGAAGGCAGTGGGAGCAAGGGTAAACTTGGTGAAGTTCAAAGTGCTTAAACAAACACAGATCAACTAACTTAATCCAAGGAATAAAAGAATTAAGGACAAAACTAGCAAGGTGAAATGGTTGAGAAACATCTCTCAAAGTTTAAGAATTGTGCTAAGCTAGACATACGGAAGCCACCCTGGGCCAAAAACCATCAATCAATATTGTAAAAAACAATTTATTTTCACATTTTGTAATATATATATATATATATATATATATATATACTCTCTATATATATATATTATTACTATCCTAAACTTTTTGGAGCCCTAAAGAGAATGGCCTGGTCCACTAGTTATATGCTCAAAATATATAAAGATTCCATATTGTTTTACTTAAATAGGCCTCCTAGTTGTGGAAAAATAACCTCCATGGCTGCACAACATTGTATACATGCAATAGGCCTAGTCATGCTCAAAATCATTTGATCTTGTAGTTCTAAGAAGTCCATATGCAACCAGTGTAAAACTCACATGCTTTGACATTGCAAAAGCCATAGACCAAAAAACATGAAATAAGAGTAGGCACCATCCCTCTTAAAACTCAAACAAGCCTTCGGATGAATATATGCCCAAAACATATAAGTAAAAATAGCACATCGGCAATCATCCGTGCGCAAACTTCCCACCAAATAAGTCACATTCATTAGAAATCCTAATAAAATTTCATTATCTTAGATAGCATATAAAAGAGAAAAAAAATACTAATGTTTCTTACCAATATCGACATAAAATTATCATGTCTTAGAAAGTATTGACATAGGTAAATTCAAATATATATTTCTTGCTATATTTATTAATGGAGAAAGGAATTGAATTAAAGGAATTTTAAACAGTGTGAGATTCCAAAAGGGAGCAAACAGCAGCCCCATGATGGAATATCCGATCCAATAGCCGCATTAGATTCCAAATCATCATCACAATTAGCACTCTTTGGTAGATGCTTCTCCTTCTCCATCGATTGTTTTTGTTGGATGGCTCACAGCTTATACAATATTGCTTCAAAGGGAAAAGATTGGAAAACCAAAAATCTCTAATAGCGTTGATCTTCATCTTCCCATTCAATCCCCCAATCCAAATTTGGCACCTGGCATACTAGATCGTGTTAGCCAAATCACACAAAAACATAAATAGAGAAAAAAAAATGAAAGGACACAAGATTTTACGCCTTTGGATATCCTTGGTATTCTGAGCGAAATTTTGAAGTCTTTTGAAGAATGTTTCAATTTTGAAACCCATATGTGGCGATATACGAGGAGGAAACATACGTATGGAAAGAATATATGAGTTCAAGCATAATTATATATTAATTTTTAGTGATTTGGAGTTTTCTTAAGTCGAGTTCGAGTAGCTCGATAATTTTGAATGAAGTTTCAAACATCCGAAAAAAATAAAAAAAGCTAGCTCCCAGTGCCATCGAGGTTTTGAAGCTTCCTAGTTTTTAATTAAGTCGATTCGACCACGACCTCAAGTTGACTACATGTCGACTACGGTTACCCTACCTCAAATCATCAAGATCATAGAATGACTTGGTAAGAGTTGATTTTTCAAATCTTTCGAATTTACTAAGTGGTGGCGTATTGCATGCGGGCACGCCGTGTATAGATACCTAGCGATAGGGTGGTTGGCGAGGCCCAATTGGGCGAAGTTAGGAAGGAGTAATAAATGAAGCGAGTCAATCCATGTCAAGCCACTTGGGCCCATGGGCGTGAATTGGCACAATTGGGAATGGGATAGTGATGGGCTTGGGCCCGTGGTGAATGAACCTTTATTACCCATAACCATGCTTTATTAATTATTATTATTATTTATTGGTCAAGGGCCCAATTGACTCTCGGTAGGAAATAAATATTAAATACACACTGCCAACATCGTCTGGGAAGAAAGAGGGATCGAGTCGGATAATGATAGACAAGGTGTGGGATTAGCAGTTGGTGTTTGTCTAAACTAAAATTCTGAGAAGGTAAGTTTAATGAATTAGGATTTAACTACATTTTTGCTTGAGACTGATAATATCATCATTCATAATGAATGAGCGATGAAGAAAGAAGGAAGTAGAACAAATATTCGTGAGAGTGATTAGGGATGAAAATGGAAATCTAATAAGGCCTATGAATCATTATGAAATAGATTTAAGTGGCATCTTGAATTTGGGACAAATCTGGCTTTGATTGCTTGGAATCCCATTTCCCTCCTACCGGGGTTTGAGATTTGGCTGAGTACTTGCATCAAGCTTTTCTTTGTTTTATTTGAAATCCATTTAGGTCATTTATGTTATTTTTGCACTCTCTCTTTATCTGTTTGGTTTATCAAATTTTGATTTGTTCTTTTCGTTTATCAGTGCATTTTGGTTTATGTTGTTGATTCCAGTTATTTTTCTCTTTTTAAAAGCGGTGGCTATGTTGCGAATCGATGAATGGTTTGATAATGTGTATGAAATCTTTTCTTATCATTAGAATAGAAAATTAATATAAGAAACAATTGATGATTAATATTAATTTATTACTATGAAAATGTTTTTTGGAATTTGTATAATGCCATAATCCATTATTGGTTTCATTTTGAATTTGAAATGTTGATTGATGGTCTTATTTGAGAGCCCATGAATCGTTGAGAATAATATAGTATACTGCTCTCTTAGCTATTACGAGAAATTAATATATAGCCTCTTGCGCTATACTTTAGCATATTCCGTGTTTAGAAAGCAACGAGGGAATGTAAATGTGTGTGCCGAGAAAGAAGGCTAGGCTTTGCATGATGTCATCGAAACTTGATGATCCTTTTGTCTTGATTGATTAATTCCTTCTCCTAGCTAGTTAGTGAAGGCTTGGGAAACTTATAAATAATAAATACTATCAGATGGTGGTATGAATATCATTTGTTTTCCTCAGGATAATTGTTTTCAGGTAATGGCTCTACTAAAGCTTGTGGACTATGATGACAATACCTAACACCAGCAGTGTACATCAAATTTTACTTGATCAATATATTTTTGTCTTAAAACCCCTGCATGTTGACTCAAGGCTGGAAATGGAATCAGTGTCTTGTTTGTCTGTCTGAAAAATAGTTTATTAGGCATTGGTTTTCTTGTCTTACCATTTTTTAAATACAAACTAGTCATTTAATGGAGGCATGTTTTTTTTTTTTTAAATCAGAAAGACATAAATCCATAGCTTCTTGCGACAACTACTATGAAAATTCTATCTCGGACAGGATTCCAAAAAGGAGCTGGGGTGGATAAATAAGAATAAATATTCTTTAATGATTATTTATTATTACTTATAATACTTATCAGGTCTTAGTAGCTAATATTTAATTTTTTTAAAATATGAAAATAAATCTTCATTGGTTTTAAGTAGATTTATAGAAAATTTTACGAGCTAGTAACATTAAAGTAGAATTTCACCATGTTTTAGTACTGCTGATGAGTTGGTGTGGGTTTGAATAGCTGAGGTGGACAAGTGTGGAACTGTCGGAAATAGTGTTTTTGAAAAATGGGATGGGCAAGACTTTGGAAAATATGGTGGGGGAGTTTCTTGATTTAGGCGAGGCCTCATTTGGCCTCACGCTACCCTTTTGTCCTATATCATGAATGGATCACAACAACTTAGGACTCTACATTGTGGACTCTTAGAATTTCATTTTTCATTGGAGGTTAGATGTTGGGGGTAATCACTAAAAAGTGTCTTCATGCATCTTGATCTTGCCATAGGGTGTGATTAGCAGCACATAAAGTACTTATATTATAAGGGGGTGTGGAGTTCTCATTGATGATAATTAATTAAGTTTTTCCATTAATTTGGTGTGACTAAGCTTCTGTATTTGTTTGATTTATAAGTGTGAAGACTCTTTGGAGTCAACTAACTATGTATGGACCTATTCTTTATGTGTATTTTTTAATAACTAATCATATATAACATAAACAAAAAGCGGTAATTATAATTTTTTAAGATAAACTATATAAGTTTTTATAAATATAAGTAATTTTATAAGATACTATAGATGGATGACAAGAAGTTAAAAAATAATTTTTTTCTATTAGAGTTCTAATGGATGACATAAATACTATATACTTTTAGATATAGAAGAAGTTGAGCCCTAATAGAAGAATATGATAAAACTTCTTTATAAAGTTTGACTACACAAGCTATTTTATATAATTTGATTTAAATTACTAAAAATATAAAAGACAATGAGAAAAATTCTGACCTTTGGCATTTTTAATTATATTAATGGTAGGATTCTAATACATTTGTAAAAATACTGAAACTTCAATAATAAACTAAAACTTATATTAAATTAATAATCAATACTATGCATTATGGATTTAGGATATATTTTCCCTTTGGAATTTATTTATTTATATTTACACTATAATTGGCATAAATATTTTATTCATCACAATATTTCTAATACATTTGAGATAAATATTTTGTTATCCAATACCTGAAGCTTTATTTTAATTATTGTTAATTATTGTTTATATGTCAACGCTCTCCTTTTCCATTAGTGGATATGGTTTTAAGGCTTTTGTAATTGATTATAGTTAATTTTTTTGCACGTAGGTTGCCTTTGAAAAATTAATTTTCTACTTAGCCATGCTGCATGAAGCGGTTGTTGGACACGAGGCAAATTAGTGCATATAAAGAAAGTAATTGGGTTAAAAGTGAATATTGAAGTTGCGATTTTTTTTTGTTATTGTAGAAAAAATTTTTTTTTTTTGTTTATGAAATGTTGTTATTCAAAAGAAGCCACAAGTTCTCTATTTATGATTAAAAAAATAATTTGGTATGGATCTGCCTTATATATTTTTTTCTCATTTGTAATTTGATTGAGTGCAAATAATACGTAGGAATTAAGTCGTGATTCTAAGCAATAATGCTTGTTATTGAAAACAAAATTTTTAAATAGATTTATTACAATGATTGTTATTTTTTTATTTTTGAGATATATATAGTCTAAACACACTAATAAATTAAAAATTTTTATTTCTATTTCTTATTCTATAACATAAATATATATATCTTAGAATGGCGACGAAGACTTTGGTTTCCTTTGCGTTGAAAGACTTGGTGACAAGCTCATTCGGCAAAATTCCTCAGAGGTGTGGCAGACAGCGACGAGTGCCTGCAGATCTAAGGCGATGCAATGCTTCTTGGAAGAGGCGGACAAAGCGAAGAAATTCTAGGGTGTGCTTGGGTTTCGATATCGGGAAGCGGTTTACAATTCCGAGGATATCATAGACATGTTCATCCTTAATGCGCAGTCCTTGAGAAGAAACTTCTTTCTTAAGTGTGGCTTCAAAAAGTTGATAAACTGCTACAAGGTTGGCAAGAAAATTGAAGCCTTACAACTTGGCCTCCTAGACATCTCAAATAGACGGGAAGCTCTTGGAATAAAAAATATCGGAGAAGGAAGGGCCGTTCGGCGAAATCCCGAGATCTTTGCGGGGGTCTAAGGCGTTCCTCTCCTCATGCGGAAGAACATGTTGTTGTGGGTACAGGAAGGAAGCGGATGAGCTGGTGAACCGGTGATCGATTGCGGAACTGGGCGTCGCGTGATTTCACAGTGGGGGAATGGGCGGCATTAGGCAACCTTGCTAAGAAAGTCTATAATCATAGACGGTTGTGGAGTGCTTTCAGTTATTAGATTGCACGGGCTTATGTGTCTCGGTGTAGACCTAGAAGGCGTTTATATGCAAATTATTAAACAACTGGTTTGTACATCCACAAAAGATCAGCAGAAATGTAGAGATGGTGGAGAAATTGCAATAGCACAATTGGGGGATTTCCTTCATGAACATGTCTGGGAAAAGGTATTTGATAGTTACGGATGATGTATGGGCTGTAGAGATTGGAATTGTCTTGCAAGTGAGCAGCAAGCGATCGTTGCCTCGGAAATGTGTGTTCCACGATGGGGGTAACTGCGGCGGATTACTTCTCACAACTCGAACAAGGATGTTGCTGCATCTGCGAATGCTCGTTCTACTCTGCAGGGAAATGCAACTTCTTTCCAAACAAAGAGCAGGAACTTGTTTTGGTAGGGAAGGCATTCATGATCATGTTGATCTTGATAGATATCCCAGTTTGGTGCAACTTGGGCGAAGATGGTGGACAAAATGTGAAATGGCTTACCGTTAGCCATAGTTGTATTGGGAGGTTTGGCGTCGAGATATGTCACATACGAGAATGGAGGAAGGTATGACAGCAACGCATTAATCGTATCTTGCTAAGAAGGCTCCCAAGCGGGAGTAATGACGGTGCTGAACGAGCTACGTGATTTGCCCTCTTATTTGAAACCATGCTTTCTACACTTAAACCTCTTCCAGAGGATTATGTATCGTCTCCTGGCTTGTTCCTTTGGTCGGCCCGAAGGTTTTGTCTTGTCGGCCAGAACAAGGCGATCAACAAAGCATGAGTCACGGCCGAAGGTTTACTTGAATGAATTAATCAATAGAAACTTGATTCAGAAGTGTGGTAGAATGGTGTCAATGCGAGGTTGTGGAATGTCGGGTTCATGACCTTATGCGAGTTGGCTATTAGAAAGGCGAAGAGCAAAACAACCCGGAGCTCATGATATTGAAGATCCTCTATCTCTTTCCCACCAGTAATTCATCTTTATTTTCATCTAAATAGTAGACAAAGTATTTATTCGACATGGAGGTATGTACGTTGAACACAATACTCCATACCTACGGTCTCTCTTTGTTTTCAATTTAGGGCATGAAATTTGTAGATTTTCATGACTAGATTTCATTGAAAATGCTTCCAAAGTTCTCGGGGTGCTAGATTTGGAAGGTGTAGCAGTGAAAGCCTACCAAGTATAGTTGGGACACTAATAATTCATTTAAGGTACTTGGGTTAAGGTA
The DNA here is from genome assembly GCA_016808115.1 of Tetrastigma voinierianum. Classification (NCBI taxonomy): domain Eukaryota; kingdom Viridiplantae; phylum Streptophyta; class Magnoliopsida; order Vitales; family Vitaceae; genus Tetrastigma; species Tetrastigma voinierianum. The sequence continues at coordinate 40,944 of JAEQBH010006556.1, read as the reverse complement.
TGCGGTCTTAAATTGCTTCCACTATCCATTGGCTTAACCTAAGGTTTGCAAACATTGGATGTTAACAATCTTAAACAAGTTCCAAATGTGATATGGAAGATTCAAAACATGAGATATCTTTACATGGAAGGGCAAAAGTATGATATTCCACTTAAAATTGATACATTGGAAAATCTTCAGATTTTATCGGGCATAACCTTCAAGCGATGGATCTGAGAACAATTCGAAGCAAGTTAACTTGTCTTGGGAAGCGAAAATTAGAAGGAAGATATGAGGCTGGTAGGGGTTGAGGTTTGGAGGTCATTGCCAAGCTACGAGGGTTACGAGAAAATCCTTGTACCTTAAGGCATCAGAGGAGTCTAACTTTCGGGTCCTGCCATGGACTCTTGCCTCATCTCTGTTGGACATAAAGGGACACGTAAAGCAATGCGAGCTTTCAGAATTTCCTCCGAACCTTTTCACAATTATTGGATTCGTGTAGGCTGGTGTGATCTATGCCCATTTTGGAGAAGCTGCCAAAATTGTTGACTCTGAGACTAAGGGCTGAATCATATCTTGGAACGGAAATGCATGTTTCTGCAAATGGGTTTCCCCAACTCAAAGTACTTCAACTTTTCGAGTTGAGTAAAGTGATTAAGTTGAATATAGAGAAATGAAAGACAATACCATGAAGCATGCAACTACATTGTCAGTTTTCAACAAGGATCTCTGGAGTTGATAGGCGTCAGAATTTGGTGGAGGGTGAAAATTGTTATCGATTCCATGATCCCTTCTTTTCACCATTCATGAATTTTTAAGCACTATGATCTAGAAAATATCACTTGTATTGGGATCATTCATGGTAACTACCTTTACCATCTACTGGACCCCTTCAATTTCCAATTTTGTTGTGCCTTATTATTGGTTGTTAAATTAACATATATAGAGTTCTTCTCTCCATGCTGAAAATTTTCATATATCAATGCATGTAGAAATGCAATAAGCATCAAAAGTGATGGATATGTGTTTATAAAGTTGTAAAATTACTACCTATCAATTATGTCTTAAATTAACATGTAAGACCAATGTAATACTCATGCTAGTAAAAGAGTTATATCATATTTGAAAATAGAAATCGGTGTTGGGAATCTCTAACCTTGTACTTTCCCCCTCTTGAATTTGTACACATTGAGCCTTTTATGCCATAATCTTTCGATCACATCTTTTTATTTTCATCGCTTTTGTGCAAGTGATATCTTAATAGCATCTGAGCATAACCAATTTAAAAAGTATAAAGAAATGTTTTTCTCTATCCAATCCATACTAGGAAAATGGCACTACAACCTACTTTCCAATAAAAAGTAAGATGTTAAAATAACTTAAATTAATTATCTCTTCGGCGTGTGTAAAGATGAGGTTTGTTTTCTCAATTATTTTTATAGTTCTTTTAATCAACTAACATGTCTTGTTTGGTTTTCTGGTTTATTTCGAGGACAACCAATAGAAATGGTCAAGAATTTTGGACACGCCGTAGAAAAGGTAAGCTGGAACTCCCTCTTTCAACTTTGTTGGATGATAGTTAGATTCTTGCGTGTATGTGGTATATATATATATATATATATATATATATATATATATATATATATATATATATATATATATATATATATATATTGTTTAACTTGCATAACTATATCCTCTACTCTATTAGATTCCTACCACATGTAATGCATGTTTAATTACTTCAACTAATTAATAAGGTTGAAATTTGTAGTGATTGTCAGACATGTCTTCGCAGCCGGGTCTAACATCAGTTCAGAACACAGGCGGTGTTGAAATGATAGGACCTATCTTTCACTTGTTGCGGGATTCTACACGGGAAAAAGGAAGGCTGAATCATGACCAATGATTGAGCATGGTTTTAGCTACAGTTTGAGTTCTACTTAGTCGAAGAAACTGAGATAGGCGTACTGAATTGTTATATATTTTTGTATAATTTCCTTTTAAATGATGTTTGGTTTTGAAAAATTCAAGGACTTTCTTTAGGAAAGGGATTGAACTCCCCTCGATGTAAGTCGGCCTCATGTTTGACCTCTAAGTTCATATCGATCTGTCATCAAATAAAAATAGTGCTTTTTGCAAACAAAAAATTAATAGAGAGAAGGGTGAAATAGGCAATTTTGGGTTCCCCGATTGACTTGAGGATTGAATAAAGAGAGCCACGCAGTAAAATAGTTCACGGATCTCTAAACTTTCCTTTTGCAAAAATCTGGTGGAGGTATTGAGCATCATCGGGCATTGATTATTTTCTTCTACATGTAGGGAGATGCCCTTTCACACCGCTTCTCAAAAGCGGTGGCCCAATAAATATACACCCAGGTGCCTAACTTCATTCTCTTTCTCTACACTCCCCTTGCTGCGCTTTTTGTCATTTACCAACATATTACTTTATTAATTAAAAAATGATGTTATAATATCCATTTACGGACCTACGAAACAATGCCGGATTTCACTTTAACCGTGAATAAGGTGAGTATTTAGAGCTTTATTTTCATTTAGATGATTGATAGGGCCTGAGAAAGAAAGAGTGTATTCAAACTTGGTTGGGTGCGTTTTGTGTCGAATGCCATGGATTTGTGTTTGTGTGATGGGAGGGCGGCCGACGAGGATAACAATAATGCATGTTAGACCTCTGCTAACCGGGCATGGCTGAATCAAGCTACACCATCCATTTATGACTGTTACCTCCTACTGCTACAAATGGTGTTTGCGGATGAATAGTTTCGAATAATGGCAATCTAGTAGTCCTTGTTGGGTCAGTCAATGCTGCAACCACAGAGTATACTCAAATTTCTAGAGACCCAATAACCTTGCTCTGATACCACTTTGTTGGAAGGAAGATGGGAGAGAAGATGAAGAAAAACTTTGAAGATAGGAGGAGCTAGATGATGAGGGAAGATGCTACTTATATTATTGAAGGCTTCTTGTTTTTGGCTTTGATTACAAACTCAAGAGATCACCCTTATTTATACTATTAACACCTTCTCAACCAATAGCTAGGATTGTTCCAACACAAATATAATCTAATGGTTACAAATGGTATCTAGAATTAATACCAAGTCCCAGGAAACCTAATCTCATTCGCAGAAAGAGCTGGGGAAATATCTAGAATAGACTACAAGTTGGGCTCTCTTATGTTTCCCTACACTTTGGGCTTTTACTTAAACTCCCTAAACCCAAAACTTAATGACCCAAAATGCATTTCAATTCCAGACCCAAAAATACAAAAATTAAGTTTATATTTCTTATGTGTATTCTTTTTATTTTTCTTCTTCGATTCTTATCACCATTCTTGCTCGATGCTCAACAGTTTTTAATCCATAGATTGATTTTAAATGATGGAGCCTAATCAGATCAGTGACTGTCTGAGCCTAAATACCACTTGAACTGGAAGAGCATGACTTCACAGGGCAAAAAGACTTCCAGATAGATTCTACACTCAAATCATCACTTAGGTAAACCAATTTCACTTTGCTGCGAGATAAAGAAAGAAAAACCAAGCGGCGAGAAAGCAATAATGGAGTGGCACCATTACAGAAAGAGACGAGGAGGCGAGGAAACATGGGTGGACATGGTAGACCCTCAGCAACACCCCCACACCCCTCTCCCCATTACTAGCCATTTTTGGGTCATGTCATTCTCTTGTTGTCACTCTCCAATTACACAAGCTCTAAGGCCCGGTTATATGAAACTGCCATTTATGACTGTTACCTCCTACTGCTACAAATTGGGTTTTGCGGATGAATAGTTTTGAATAATGGCGATCTAGTAGTCGTTGTTGGGATACATCCAGAACATGAAATCCATTAACATAACGTACTACCGAGGAAACTTTGGTGGGGTTCTACTGCAGAGAACATGGAAATCATTACTATCTACATTCATCTCCCTACCTTCATTCTCGACTTCTTTCTAATCGGATGAAAATCATGATGGTTTGCATTAGAGTATATTTAAGATTTCTTTTATTGGCTTTTTGCAATTACATTTTGTATATATTGTATATGTACCACAACTTTTTCAATAATATTCAAGTCTTTTATAATGTGGTATCGAAGCTAAGCTTAACAACAAAAAAATAGCCTAACCTAATGCGTCGTTGCCCATCATAGTGGTTGTGATCCATGGTAATTTACGATAAAGCAACAACCCTTACCTTCTTCACTCTGTTATAGAATGTAAATATATACTTTTACTTGTAGGATTGCAAAACTAACTAGGAATGTTAGATTAACATACTAGTTGTATATCTAGTGTTTGTATTTGCCATGTTTAGATCGATGAAAAACTAAAGGAATTCATTGTCATTTTTATTTAATTCTTATATCTTTTATATGGTATCAAAGTTTGGTTGTAAAAAGTCTTAGTTTCCGCGAAAAGAAAACCACAATTTTGCAATTTATTCCCTATTTATTGATTTTGGCAGTCATGGACGGCTTTACATTTTAGTTTAATTGACTCTCCACATCATTGGGTATGAAATTTCACATGAAGAGTTAAAACATTATATTAATTATTAGCGTAAAATCAGCAAGGTTGTGTTAGCTAATAGATCTCCATGGTCGCACCCTTAAAATGAAGATGTGAGCATGTTTAAGGCATTGTACCCTCAATTAAGGGAGCGAAAATTTCGCACCCTCAGCGATAAGGTGTGAACACCTAATCATGACTTTATTCCTTTTCGCACCGTTTTGATTTGTAATTGCATAAGACTTGAAACCGCTGATCGGAAAGTTGTTTGAGGTCATGTCTTTACCAATATATATGAGGTTATAACTTTGCAAAACGTACATATTTAGTTTTGGGAGATTAAAGCAACCTCTAATATATAGGATGTTCTTAGTTTTGGTTGGGTATTTTGTAGATTTCAAAGAACAGTTTAGTTGATTTATGTTTTTCTTTTAATAAAAAAAATATTTTTTCTTCTTTTGCTTTGTGGATGGCTTGGATTTATGCTTGTATGGTGGATGATTACTTCTCCAACATGCTCGGGTAATCTCTCTAACTCCGGGAGAAGCGGATTTGGGGTTCCAAACCCATGGTGATGAGGTAAAAAACGATTTCAACACCAGGTGTGCTGACCTCACCCAGATCTTTTTGGGATCTTTTGGTATGTCTCGGGATCATTGTTTGAAGGTTGAAATTGAGACTAACTCATTAGAATCATGGGGAATAAATATTATTATGAGTTTTCCATGCTAGAATGTTGGTTTCTTGACACTTGCTAATCCCAGTAATTTTATCGAGTTGTCAATTTATCCTTCACCGGCCGTAATGAAAAGTATCTCTTTCAAGCTAGATTCTGAAAGAACCTAGTTGGAAGTAGAGCTGGGGAATATGGGTTGAGCCAGATGGACCGGCCCACTTTATTAAAGTTTTGGAGGTTGGATCATTAAATGGGTGGCCCCCAGTAAAAGGAGTGAGCCTGTTGGCGTGGAATAGCTTGCATCCCATTGGGGTTAGAGGTCGAACCATTTGGAATATTTACGAACATGCCTAATTTTTTTAAGGATATTTATGTTATTTAAAGAAAATTAAATTTTTCTCTTAAATTCAAGTTTTAACCTAGGTTGTGGACTCGGATATGATTCCTTGATGGGGTTGGATTGGTGTAGGTTGCGATAATATTTAGCATTATTTACTTGTTTACGTATATTTAAGGCCCAATAGTATTATATTGTCTGGAGTTCTATCATTTTTGTGTATTAAATGCTATTACTTATTTCCATGTTCTGTTTATTTTATTTAAAGAATGGTAAAATATAAAGCTCATGTGTTTTGGCATTTTTTTTAATATTCTTGCCCATTTTGGCTAGCAACCTGTGTAGGGCTGGGTTGGGCTAGTCAAAATATGGCTCGAATAAAAGTGGGCCGAATTAGCCCGACCCTCGTCCCGTTTCCAAAATCTAGTAGGAAGCCCAAAACAGAATTTCAAGAGGTTAAACTATGCTTACTACGCCTAGAATCTGCACCAAAATAATTTCGAAGAAGAAGGTGGAGTAAATCTTGAATGGAAATCAATGAGCGAAACCTCAGAGCCTCCTTTCAATTTATTCTCTATATTTTAGTTGTTGTTATAAATCACTCAATAAAAAATCATACAAACCCAAAATAGATAAAACATATAATTAGGATAAGTGCCGAATAAGTAGAAAATCGTCCCGATGGATGACCTGAAACCCATGCTACAGTAACTACGAGTTACCTCAAGGTGGAACTAGGTCTTATAAATTTTTGTGGTCCGATTCACCCACTCACAAGTCTGATGGCCAGAAAATTAAGTTAGCTCTTGAGTGACACTCGTAAATATTCCGATTATGCTCTTTTAAACAGCGGATGGGGGGCCCATGGAGCCTCTTAGCCGATGTGCCTCCTCCACCCGGTCGCGGCCGGCCCTTGAAGCATCTCGGCCACACCTCCCTTGTCGATAGCCGAAACAACGGCGGATGGGGAGACCCATCGACCAAAATTCACTCTATAGCCTTTTCCTTAATGAATACTCATTTTTTATTTTACTTTTTTCGCCTCTACTTGTGCTCCTTGCGCTGTTCTGCTTGATCTGAATCGACTTCTTGGCTGCATAGCCTGAATTGAGCGTCTGAGTTGAAAGACAACATTTCTAGTCATATAAATTTTATTGCTTTCCAAATCAGGTAATTTTGTATCCAAAGGATTATGGAGAAAAACTGATGCCCTAGCTCATTGGAATAAATTTGGTTTTGTTGGCTAAAATAAGTTTGAATCATAACATAAACACACAAAACAACGAAGATGTGAGTATATGGGTTTCTTTTCATTTAACAATTTAAAGGGACTTTTGTTGGACAAGAATGGTGATGGTGTTCTATTAATTAAAGTGGTACTTGATTCAAAACACATTCACACCAATAACTAAGAGGAACATTCTATTGGAAGAAGTACTTGTGCAGTTAAGGTAGCTGTAGGTGTTTTCTTTCAACAACAAAATTTTGTTCAAGAGTTTCCACACAAGAATGGAAAGATAGAATTCCTTTTGAATCAAAGAAATCACATGGAGCACTAACTCCAAGAGCGTGCACGATCTAGCAGTTGTTGGTACTCTTGTAGTGTGTGGAAATCAAATTATAAAATTATGGAAAATAGTTATAACATCTGATTTTGAGTTAAAAGATACACCCACGTGTAGCTCTGTCTGATCATCAATGATGGTGAGAAAATATATATGACCAACTCATATGTTAACATGGAATGGACAACAAATATCAATATAGCCTAAATTAAAGGATGCGAAGACATGATTATTTGAAATGAAGGGCAAACGTCTTTGCTTGGCCAGAGTAAATTTCGACTATGTGAAGACAAAGTTGATGGGAATTTGGAATTGAGGAATTGGAAGTGGTTGAGTCACCAGCTCGTCCATAGTTTGACGTTAGGCTTCTAAACTCAGGTAAGCAATTAATTGTTGTACTTAATGCGTAGTGAGTGATCCATGTGATGGAATGGTCGTAGCAAGCGCAGCGCGATGAGAATTTGGGGTTACGGTGATTAAACGAAAGAGCCTAATAGAGTTAGGTACAGGCCATTTTGATTTAGAATGGTCTTGGATTTGGTATGTACCCAAAGGAATCCATAAAGTCACGTAACCTTTCGTCTATGGTGTGTCCAACCAACCCACAATGGGTACACTACGGTCGATCTCGCCTCGGCTTGTTGCTAGAATGTTACCTTTTGAGAATATTGGTTTTTGAAAAAATTATCTTATTGGAAGATTTTGGTTTAGTGACATTTATTATCCTTTGGATGGTACATGTCATTAGAAGATTTTGATTTTACAAAATTAGTTTAATTTTCTTGTGAGCATATTCAGGACAACCAAGATTCATAAGCAGATATTTTGAATATGTCATTTACATGTGGGGTTTTAGAGGCCATACGCATGAATGGATAATCAACATCTTTGAGTGGGAGTTTGGGATGTTACAAACAACCATATTTTGTATTCAAGAAGAAAGCTGTCATGGGAGTGTTTGATTACTTTTACCTCTTATAACTAATTATCTGCTTTGCCCTTTTTATACGTTTGAACTGTGTGATCCTTTCTTCTTTTGGATTTACTACAACGGTGGGAGCTTATGTTACATCATCTGGTAGCGGTAGTGAATGTTCCCAGAAGTACATTATAATAATTTTCCTATATATCCTCCAAACACTTAAGAAGTGGTATTTGTGAGCCAACCAAGTTTTAAAAGTTTCATAATGTCAAATTACAAGAACAAAGATGGCATCCACCAAAGCACCTGACACCTGAGGCTAATCGGTGCGATTATTTTTTCATGGCAAGAGCAGCACATCTGAATACAAGAACGCAGTACTCTTGAAATGCATTTAGAGTCAGAACCGACATCCACTAGGGAAAAAAAAAGTATTTAAGGATGGACCATAAATACATTATAGAATTCAATGAACAAGAAAAAAAACAAGACAAGCTCATATACAAGGATATGAAAAAGTTAATTATCAAATGAATTCCTAAAATTAAGACAAAGAGAAGATATTGCCCATAATAAAGATGATGCAACTTTATTTAGAAATTTTGATAAATAAAGTCAATTACCAATTAACTATCAAATGACATTACATAGAATTGATGTAATACAATCAGATTACGAGTTAATAATAATTTTCCTAGAACATTGCCAATGCTCGATTGCACGGGTTCAAACAAAGTCCAACTCTTTGCATTGTTGAAAGTCATTCACTTGTTCCAAAAGCTGTTTGGAGCTTGCTAATCTATTAGACTGTGTGGCCTATACGTATCAATAGCTAAACTTTTATGTATAGGAGTAAACACATGCATACATAATTGGAATCTAATAGTAAGTATTGCATCATTTGCTAAATATCACGAATCAAGCAGGACTAATACTTGCCAAGAATTACTGGGTGGCTTGATTGAAACCATATCAAAGTAATTAATTACGAGAATAAACATATATACACAATTCAAACCATCCGGAAGAGGATAGGAGGGAGTTCAAGGCTTACCTGACGATATATATGCATTCCACCTTCTCGCGACCACATCCTAAATAATTTGATAACCAATATATTGAGGGGTACAACAAAAATCGTAAATGAAGGATCCAAAAGAGATAGGTGATGGCCACTGCCAAACCCCAAAAGGAATCTTCACTCAGGGAACAGATCATGGGCCAAGAACGAGGAAAACGGAATTTACCACCAAATTCTAAATGGCCATTAAGTCCAAAGACTGCTGCTTTGAAATTATCAAACTTCTAGCTGCATAAGCCATGGCATCGCGCCTTCAATATATTCAACCGCACCAATTCCTTGAACCTCAAAAGTTGAAGTATTTGAGTCGAGGAACCCATCCGCATATACATGCATTTCTTTCTCAGATATGATCCTGAAATTCTTAGTCCGAGAGTCAACAAATTTGAAAGCTTCCAAAATGTGGGCATGATCACATTCTAGCCTACACGCTCCAATGTCAATTGAGAAAGCATTCCGAGGAAATTTAAAGGTTTCAGTCAATTTGCATGTCCTTTTACGTCCAACTTACGATGTAGGGCAAGAGCTCAGCGGCAGGGATGGAATGCTGACTCATCCGATGCCTGAGGTACAAGGATTTAAGACTACTATGTAGCTTGGAAATGGAGTTTTGAAAACTCAACCTCTTCTACCAGCTCACATCTTCCTTCTATTTTGAGCTTCTCAAGACTAGTTAACTTGCTCGAATTGTTCCTGATCCACCGGGTCGGTTACGCCGGATAGAATTTGAAGATTTTCGGGACCGCATCAATTTTCAATGGATCGTCTTCTTCTTGCTCCTCAATGTAAAGTGAGGTCTCGGCGTTTGTAATCTTCCAATGACACCGGCACTCGCTTAAGATTATTTATATCCAAAGTCCGCAAATTCCTTAAGTCGCTTTATAGATATGGAAGCATTTTTAGTCCGTATGTCTTAATCCTGGGTACCTTAAATGTATCAGTTCCCCATCTACTTGGTACATTTTCGATTCCTAGACCTTCCAAATCTTGCAACTCTGGGCACTTCTTGTGCTTACTTGGTAATGAAATCTAGTTGTGATATTCGACAAATTCCCCCCAAATTGAAATATAAGAGAGAACGAAGGTATGGAGTGGAGTAGTGTTCAATGGAAGCATACCTCTCAAAGTCAGAATAAATACTTTGTCGACGGGATTTTGATGAAAATAGAGAAGGACTACTGGAGGGGAAGAGATGAGGATCTACTACAATATTAGTTCCAATGATGTCAGGTTCTTTTCATTTTCAATACCTAACTCTCAGATGAAGTCATGAACCCGCATTCCATAACCCTTGCATTAACACTCGCTCTCACCACTTGAATCAAGTTTCTATTGATTAACCTGCTCAAGCAAATCTCAGCCATGTCTTCTTTCATGCTTTGTCGACCACAGAACACAAAACCTTCGTAACCACAAAGGAGTAGTTTTCTTGCGGAGAGATGACATAATCTTCCTCGGGAAGAGGCTTAAGTGAAGAAAAGCATGGTTTCAAGTAAGAGGGCAAATCGTATCGTTTCATTACCCCGCTATTCGCCTTCTTAGCAAGGTATGCACTCATGTTATCACAGACCTTCTTCCATTCTATGTGACATATTTTTCGATAACGACTTAGTAATACCGATCACAATGGTAAACCGTTACATTTATCAACCATCTTTTCCCCCAAGTTCCTTCAAATCCAAAATAGCTCAAAGATCAATATCAATGAAAGCCTTCCGACTTAACAAGTCCCAACTCTTTTTTTTTGGAAAGAAGTCGCATTCATTGGGAATAGAACTAACATCCGCATGTGAAGCTACTCCTTATATCGAAGCCAGTTAGTGATTTCGTCGCCCGTCCCATCCGGGAACACACTTCCAAGGCAATCGTGGTCATCACGTCTTTACAAGACAACCCAATCGCCAGGCTCCACATCATCCGTAACCATTAAATATCTGTTATCATTCAGATGTCCATGAAGGAAACTCTAACCAGTAAGCCTTGCAATTTCTCCGCCATCTCCACTTGCTCTTTGTGGATGAACAACCAAGTTGTCAAGAGCTCCGCTCGCAGTACCAAGCAGATGATAGGTTCTCAAGTCGGGCCCCAATTTCGATGCACCTCATCGCGGATTTCAAGTTAACCGCCCATTTCAGCCGATTCTGTCGCGACATCGAACCCTCGTCGCGAATCTTTGCTGTCGCAGGCCTTTGCTTGGCTGGCGACTACGTCTTAGCGGTCGACGCCACAAATGTTTGATCTTGTCGCGGACTCCTTCGAACCGATGCTCGACAGCCTTACTAACGCCGCCACCTTTAACTCTTTGTATTTTATGTCGTAATCCCTTGACCGTCGCCAACTTCTGGTCTGGGCAAAGGATGTCGCCGACCTTTTAAGATTTTCAATTGATGTCACCACATCCGTGCGTTGTCACACCTTCTTTCGCAGCACTTAATGTCGCGACCGTCGAATGATGTCGCGAATTTTCTTTCACCATCGCTGTCGCGACCTCTGACCGATGTCGGTGACCTCCTTTCTTGAGCTTCGATGATGTCGCTGACCTTAATTTTTGCAGCCGATGTCATGACCGGCTTCTAATTCGTTGTTGATGTCGCTGATCGCATCCGCATGTCGACATCTCGCCTTCTTCTTCATCAATTCCCCGGTTGCTCGACTTTGAGTTTCTTTCGCTCCCAGCCTGCTTTGCTTCAATTACACTTCGTCTCGAGTTTTGCTGTTGCAACCTCAATATGTTTTTCGCCGCCAAGGTTTCATGACATCAGTCCTTTCATCCTCAGGCTTCTCCTCGCAACCTTACTCACCATTATATCGCAACGCCATCCACTCCGCTCTTTTTCTGCAAAAATCCTTCTTTTTCTTGAATTCCTTGCTGCATAACAGTTTGGTTAGTTATTCCATATTTTTGCACATAAAGCAGTCTTTTTAGATAAAAATAAATCAGAAAAATGGACTGAAAATGGATGAATTTTAAGCTCATCACTCTACTATCATTAGATCTAACAAAAAAAAAGCCCTCATCCTCCAACAATCTAGAATTCTCTTATTTCGTTTTTATGGGAATCACTACAATACCCCCACTGCTTTATCCCTTTTTTGTTTTCCAGGTAACCATTTTTCCAAGATGCCCTTGAAAAAGGAGAAAGACGAGACGCCTGCTCTTTACTCTTCTTTATAAATATGGTTGCCTTTTGTAAAAGACAATTTCAGTCAATGACTCCATAAGACATGTCTTCTATGTACCTGTGTCATTAATAATCATCTTTGTCGTAATGCGCAATGATCCTTTCACAATCAATACAAATCAAAGTTGTCTCACAAAGGTAGGTAGAGGGGTATTTTTGTAATTTTATAATATCTAAGGTTTTTTTGAAAGAGACCCACGCACTAGGAAATCAATTTCCAAGTCCTAAAAATCCATAATACTTAACTTTTTTCGCGAATCCATAATACTTAATCCTTTTTTGGCGAGACAATCCACAATTCTATTTGCTTTTTTAGATAGTGACAACAATGATACACATTTAGCTCTTGAAACATCTTCCGGATATCCTCCATTAAACAAAATGATAGAGTAAGGAATACTAATAATTTTATTAAAAGAATCTATAACTATTTTGGAATCACCTTTAATCTCTAAATTTGAATAATCATTAATCTTGGTAGCTAATATCTCATCCTGGGGAAACTACCCCATCTTGCTACACCCAAACACACATGATTTATATTTATTATTGTTTTATACAATCGTGAGTCTCGATTTTGGACGTGGTCCAATTTCTAAGCTCCTCACACATTCACAAAGAATAGTGAATAACAGTACCATGGACCCACATCCGACTCGAAGCGATGTGACCGTGCATATGAAATGCAAATATGTCATTTCATGTTATGTCATGTTACATGCATAATGAGAGCTACATGCAACATTATCAACACGTGGACAATTTTTTTTTCTACATATAATTCACATCCATGAACAGTCCATGTTATATATATATATATATCAACACAATATTTTCACACTCAGCATATTATTTGATTTAAGCAATAACACACAAATGACCCCAATTTCTAATTCACAAAACAAAAAGACCTCACTGGCCTCATTGCACATGAAACATTTTTGGTTCCATTTATCTACAAATCATCAGACACCAAAACATGCAACAAAAACCCGAAAAACATCGCCTCTGGATCAAAACCAACCTCAACAATCGGTCCGAAACCAAAATTCAAAATTTGAATATTCGGGCCCCAAAATTTTGGGACTAAACCCATCTAGTTTCCTGGCCCAAAGAACGCCCATACCATTAAATAACTTTTAGGTTAGAAATAATCAAAGTAGAAAAATTTACCTCACGGAGTTAACGAAACTCCTAGGATTTTGATACACATGCGTAGCCCTCGTTGCGTGGACCAACTTTACCTTGTGCTCCGATGAAACCTACGATCTGATTTCTATAAATCTTAAAAGAAGCTAAAGCTTCTTTCTCTAAAATCATTTTCTCTCTCATCTCACGCACACTCCCGTCTCCTCCTTTCTTGTAAATTTTTTCTTTTGTTTGTTTTTTTCTCCTTTCTTTGCTCGCTTCCACATCAATTTCTCCTTTTCATTTTTCTCTTCTTATCTCTTTTCTTCCTTATTCTATTTCTCTTCCCATTTAATTTTCTCCTTTGGATCACCCTCACTCGTAGAAATCAAGTGGGGGAAACTTCCCCTCACCTTCTCTCTTGGCCACTTGTCATCACCATATTTATTGCATCATATAACACATGGCTCAATGTGAGCCATGTATTTCAAATGTACCACATGGCTCTTGCCATGTGTCACTCCATTGGGGTGCCATATGACATCATATGATCATGCCATGTGTCACCCGACCACTTATGCCTCGAAAAACATTAAATACCGACCGCCTCAATTCAACGAATTCACTGGTAGTTGGGATTACCCAGATGATTTCAACTGTGAAGTCTGTTTCTCTATCCGAGGTCTAGAAAAATTTCGGATTTTTGATCGAAATTACCGTTTTACTCTTTCTTAGAAAAACTGAATTTTACTGGGTTTTGCGCTTAATTATTAAACCATAAAACAATTTTATTAGTAAATCCTGACTTTTTTGGTTAAAAAGAACAAAATCGCTCTAAAATAATCGCTTTTAAGCAATCATTGTAAAAAGCCTCATCCTCCAACAACTGATTGCTTTTACTGAAGTGGAGCCTGCAAACCACTCAAGACTACAATACCCCACGCTTTATCCTTTTTGTTTTCAGTAACCATTTTTCAAAGATGTCCCTACAAAAGAAAAAGACGACAAGCCCGTTAATTCCTTTACTTTTTTATAAAGTATGGTTGCCTTTGTAAAAGATAAATTTCAAATCCACCGCTGACTCCAATAGACTCGCGACATCTAAGGAGCAATGCAAACAAAAGCTAGATAATCTATTATCTTTATTAAAAGTATATTTTATTCCCGCAAATTGATGATATTTTCTATAAAAAATTACGTGTCGCGCAATGATCCTTTAACCGTTGAATCTTTTACGGAGAAAAAGGGGAGTACGGTGTAGGTGAAAGGGTATTTTTGTAATTTTATAATATCTAGGGTTTTTTTGACAAGACAATAAAACTAAGACGACGTATTGCAATAACATTTGAAAGAGACTCATAATAAAATAGTCTTCAAAATAATGTTTGAAACATCCTCTTAGAGAAATTTGACTCCAAGTTCTAGAATCCATAATATTGAAGCCTTTCTCGATGAGACAATCAGAATTTATTCATTTTAGATACGTGACAACAATGATATACATTTAACTATTGAGACAACTTGTAAATATCCTCAATTAATCAAAATGGTAGAACAAGGAATAGTGATCATTTTAATAAAAGAATCTATAACTGGCTTATTAAGACCAGAAATTCCAATTCTCTCGAAAGTGGGCAAAATCGTAATTTCTGTGATCATAAAATTGTTAATTCTCGTTAAAATCTTGTAATTTTATTCCCTTCAGATATCTAATTTACCTAAACTTATCGCACCGCTTTAATCGTCTCTCGAAATCTAGCTAGTACGTGAAATTGTGAAATTTCCTCGAGATGCACCGAGTTGGCACGTTTTACGAGGCATCACGGTTCGGGTGTCGTAAAACGATTTTTGATGCGACGAAAGTCACATATAACACGGACTCATGTGCCATGAGTGGTATGAGTAGAGAAACGATGAAAATGGTCAGCCGAGATAGGGCCGAATATCAAATCTGGGAAAAGAAGGACATAGATGTGTCATTACTGGAATCGATGAAATGGTTAAAAGGACAAATAGTGAATAAAGGTTCCTTTCCTTTATCAAAAGGAAAAAGAAAACGTGGAGAGGAAGGAAAAAGGGAGAGATGGAGGAGGTTTTGGATCTTATTTTCTAGAGAGAGAGTGTCTTCCTTCTCTCTAGATTTCTACGCGATCCAACCGTCGGCAGTCTTCGGGACAAGAAGGAAAACTGCTCTACGCAGAGAGGGCTTCGCGTGGGTACCATATTTAAGTATTTATCAAACCCGAGAGTGTGGTGGCTTCTCCCTATTTGGGCTTATTCTTTGTTTAAGAACTATGCTGATGCTTGAGTCAGGTTTCGAGGCCGTGAGGGGCCAAGCCACGGTCCAAAACTCGGGGACCAAATTGTTTGATTTATGGAACTCCACTTACACCGTGACTCAAGCCACCTGAATCGCTTCGGGGTGGCTAATGGTGTGATTCATGCCATGGATGGTATTTGATGTGTGTGAGGCCTAATCTGGCCGAGAAATGCCTGGTTCACCAAGTGAACCGATAATTGCGGCTTTGAAAGCAACAAAGGACCGAGGGTTTTGACTGCTCCTGAATGCTGTTCACAAAATACCTGTGAAAATAAGGGTTTGGCCTAGTGATTTGAAGCTAAATTGCTCGTATTTGATTATTAAAACAGCGAGCTAATTTTGATGTATGAATTGAGAATTTACATGACATGATTTTCAGTATTGTTTGGAATATATGCATGCTTATATTTGTACGTGTTATGCATCATGGTTTGGACTGCATACATGCATTCCATATTCATTGGAACATCCTAGGACTATGAGTTAGTGCCGAGACTAGTCTAGAGAAAATGGTTCTGAGGGTTGTCTAAAACATTAATTATCTGGTAGGTCCAATTAAAATATCAATCGTCTGAGACTCCGCCCAATTGATATATACACATCAGCACCACAAATTAATAAACAATAATTTCATAATGAGGCTTGAAGTAGTGAGAGAGCTCTGGTGAGGACTCGAGATCTGAGTTGGTCATGTAGACATTCAAGTAGGATCATGCATTTGCTTGAATGTATGTTTATTTTGGAGCATTGCATATGCACTTAGGTGGAGAGTAACTCATTTAGGGTGATTCCACTACTGAGCGATAGCTCACCCCGTCGTGGGAATTTATTATTTCAGGTACAGGGAGCGCACGGGGAGATGGCTCATCATAGAGGCCGCTTTAGAAGAAAGTCGAGTTGTGGCTTTGATGATGTTTACATGTATTAGAATTCAAGTATTTTAATATATGTAGTATAAGAGTAAACATTGAACTCTAACTACTGGATATAGTCGGGTTTTTACGGTGAATGTAGTATGGGCCCAAGAGGCTATTTTTATTCATAATCGATCATCAGATTATATTGACCCGTCAATGTGCTCTTCATGCAGGTAGTGATTCGGGGCAGAGCTCCCATACAAAGGAGACTCTACCCGATTCAAGTGGCTTCTGCAACCCGACATCCACTAGTATTCCGCGTGTCGACGAGCAACAATCCGACCCCGAATCGAGGCGTCACAAATTAGTATCGAGCCTGTGCATACCACCCAAGGCTTGAGGGATTCGCTGACCAGTCTGAGGTGTAAGAACATCACCACTAGGTGTGGTCTGGCTGTCAGTTTAGGTATGAGATTACCTAGGAAATCACTCGGTAAACCAGACAATCGCATGCATGTGCTCGTGTTTCGCGTGATTCATGAATTATCAGGTGCTTGGTGATTAGTACATAGGAAAATCCTCCTTTGGGAGTTTACAAAGTGAGTAAAACCGAAACAAAGAAAGTAATAAATGAAATAAATTTTAATCAATTTATTTCGTTTGTTGATGACAAAATAAAATTTTAATAAAAAATTTTTCAGAGTGGATGTAGTATTCAAGTTATCAGATGTGAAGTAGCAAGGAAGGCTATCGATGGAAATGAACCAAAAAAAAATATATTTTTCTCGACAAAGGTTTCAAGAACAGAACATAATGGGATTTGTGGACTGAAAATTATTCCAGCCACAAAGTGAAAGAGTTGTAATTCAACTCTTAAATTTGTGAATTTTAATGCAGCGCGGATTAAAGAATGTAGATCAAAGGAGTAGCAGGAAGAAAGGCTACTGGATGACTTTGAAAAAAAAAAAAAAACATTTTTTGCGTAAATCGAGGCGCACATCCTCGTGTCGCGACCGCCGAGCTGACCGAAGGGTCTCGTCACACATGAAATTCATGTGTTATGATCTAGAAAGATACGGGAGGTCGCGACATGAAGTCGATGTCGCGACGTGAGGTTGTCTCTAAAGAGGTCGCGACCGAAACTTATGTCACACCGACTTCGTTGGGACAGCAGCGGAGGTCGCGACATGGGGTCAGGCCGCTGACCGCTTAGTCGTTCGTGATAGCATGAAGTGATGTCGCCGCACCGAAGTGATGTCGCGGACTTACTTCCAAAGTCGTTGTTACTTGCGTCGACCTCGACACCGCTCAAAGTTACTGCTGATAATGCTTCATGGACACCGCTCACAAGTAAAACCAAAAAGAGTACAAAATTTTAAAAAATTTTCTCGCTGGTGATTCATGGAATATTTATGCTGGTGTTCACTATAAATGCATCGACGCGGTATGTGATTTTTTTTCTGGGTGTATGAATAGTATCTCGAGGTCGTGTTTATGTCTCGTAGATACCATTGAATTTTAAACTCAGAATTAGATAAAATTTTCGAAATAAAATTTTCAAAATCAAAATTTTCAAAATAAAATTTTGTTGAAGATAATACTTTAAAAGCAAAATCGACGCTCTGCACATTGTGAAATGCAAGGACACTTTATACACCGAATATGTGTATGATTAGTGTCTCTGGTCAGAGTGCCTTAGAGATACTGAATCTGGAATCAACGTGCCATGTTGGATTGTGTAGATGGCTAGTAGAGGACGAGACGTAGGACGTGTCCACCTGGCACCGGTCGCACCACCGACATTCGACCACCACGGCATTTGATCACAGGCCTCGCGGGAGGTCGTAGGGTATTGCCAAAATACGCCATCGCACGTGCCAGTAGAGCGCATGTACGTGAAGATCCTAGTAACCTCCGTAGGTTTAGATGCATCATCCTCCAACATTCATTGTGGGAGGAGATCCGATGGTGGCACTATCGGGTTTACGTGAGATCGAGAACGCATCGGAGGCTACTGAGATCACCTCTCGATACGACCAGATCAGTTAGTCATGATTCCAGCCTGCAGGGCGAGGCTCCTGCATGGTGGAGATGGGTTGGGGACTTCTGTAGACTTAGAGGTTGCGACATGGGCAGTTTCGTGAGCTGTTCATGGGTAAGTATTTTCCGCAGACTCCGCGAGGCATGCCAAGGCTCGGGAGTTCCTGGGAGTCGGGCTAGGCAACGAACAGATGGACTATGTGGGCTAGATTCAATGCAGTTAGCCCAATTTGCCGATGATTATGGCCACCAATCCCGGCCAAGGTGAGAGATTGCAGAATGGACTCGGAAGTTGTCCATTCTGATTGTAGGACTTCGCCTACTTCGGATATGGATTCCATGGTTTGGACAAACACCATCGAGAGATCAAGGATGCTCCTGAGCACCCTAGATGCGAGTGTTAGTGGCAAGAGGAAGGATTAGCCATTTTTCCGCTCAGAAAGAGGCGTAGGTTTCTAGTTCATGAGGGTCCCGGCAGTCTCTACATCCGTGCCGGGTGGACATGAGAGTCATTATCAGCAGACGATGAGAGCCGCAACGCGAGACAGATGGTGTGTTACCATCAAGCGCTGTACCTGACAATAAGAGACAAGATCGCCCTAGAGACAGTGGGATCCTGTACTGGGGACATCACACCCCGCTAGTGCCAGGACAGAGAGGATGCAAGACGCTCCTCCACAAGACGCAGATGTGCCGAGAGGCCGCGCCCGCTCAGGGAGCTACACCCGGCACCCCACATTTCACGTGCAAGCCCGAGGGGCTGTGAGTACGGGCAAGAGGCGCAGGACGAGGTCCACAGCAGGGACGTCAGAGGCTGGGGCATGCTCCACGCCGCCACACCGTAGCCGAGTCACAAATCAGCCGCTTATATTGTGGTAATGCTTTGTTATCTCGCCTATTGGCTATCTCGCCCCACGCACAACTTGTTCTTCCAATAATGCATCGAGGGAATTATCGATAATTGTATCACGATATAACGCCACCCACCCATGGAAGCCACCACTAGCCACCGCTTTTTTAATTATTACTACTTTTAATCATTTTGCTCCCGGCTTCCTCTATAATTATATATCTTTTGAAATAGCTTTAGAATATAAGTAAAACATTTAAAAACAACTTAAAAATATTTTTTGAAACATATTGTTTTTAATTGTTAGAAAATATAAAACAATTTTTATCAAGAATCTCGATTTGGGGTTAAAAAATAAAAAAAAATTCTAAAAAATAGTTTATCATATCTAGAAACCCCTGCAGTTTCAAAAAGAAAATACCTAAAAAAAGGAAAGAGTCTCAAGTTCGAATCTAATAAATAATTTATTATATTATAACTAAAGTGTTTAATTATAAAAAAAAAAATCATTTTAAAAATAATTATTTCAAGCAATCATCAAAACCGTCATCATCCTTTGTCAATAAGATCTAATTTAATTGGTTAAAAGCTTGACTAAGTATAACCAGGTATAAGAAGGTGAGAGATCCGTATTGAGTTCTAATGAAGACAAATTTATTAAAAAAGAGATTACTCTATGTCTTCGTTGAATCAACCGATATGTATACAATTTATAACGCGTATCACTGCAGGACTATTATTCAGTCCTCGAAGAATAATGCCATTAAACTTGTTTGTTGTGTTCCTTAGCTAGTATTGATTAAAAGATTGTTTCATTAAGAGTAAATCATTTTTGAGAGGTTTTGATCCAAAGATACCGCAAGTGCAATGTGCCTAACAAGTAGTAAAATGGATGTAAGTCCAGATATCGATCCCACAGAGATCTCAAGAATTTCTAATCAACTACCCTGACTACTTAAGCCCCACACTATTTGGACAATGATAGGCAATTGGAATTAGCTTTGAAAGCCTTAAAATAATCAAAACTAAGAAAAATGAATGAATAATAAATGAATTAACATCGAAATAATGAAATAATAAATTTAGACCTAGAATCAAGCTTATCTATAAAGGAACATAAATAAAAGCTATTGTGAAGTGAATCAATTCCTACAACAGACCGTAATTTTGCTTTATGAACCACATTTTAAAACTAGTCCAAGGGAATACGATAGTGTAGTTGGATCTCTCCAAACCCATCGCCCATCATCACCTCACCTGCTTCCAATCCATTGATAACCACTTCTTATCCATACAGCTCCTGTTCCTGCAAGTACTTCTTCTCAATACTTCATACCCATAACATGGACTGTAAACCTTAGCTCCTTAAATAGAGTCATTGCAGAGGTTTACACTATACCTAAGTTCCTCGCCCACAAAGGAACAAATTTCATCCTTTCCTTGGATTAGATCTTTGCTAACACTCCGGATTAAATTCACTATTCGACCGAGGTGAATCCTCTCGCATGTTTAAATTCGGATGAACTCACTCAACTCCCCTGTCTCGACTTCAAGTGAAAAGAGGATTTATCGATTTAAAACACATAGCATTGAGATTAGATCGACACATCGATTAGCATACCCTTCGTAAATTGCTCACTCAGAATGCCTTCTCTGTGTCACTCAGAGGGCCTCTTGGAAATCAGAGCTTGAGACAATCCCATATGTGGGTATGAGAAGCTGACATTGGGATCAATTCAGAAAATACACAAAACCAGCAAGTAGATTCATAAACTGAAGTTCAACAATAATGAATAAAATTCTTCAGGTAAGATAATTTCACAATAATCGCCACCAATGGAAAGCCGTGGTTTCTAAATTACTTGATTACACCATACATTGTCACGATCAAGAAAACCATCAGAAATCGAACCGGTAGTTCGGGAACCAAAATTTGTCTGAGTTCAAGCAAACTAGGCAGTAATTTGAAGAAATATAACCGGGTATTCACTTAAAATCTACCGCCTAACGCTCGTATCCAAATTTAAACGGTAATAAAAACTAATCTAAAAGAAAACAAACAAGAAAAGAAAATTAAAATACAGGAGCCTTCATCAACCCAGATCTCTCTTTCAGTCGCCAAGAGTCATTCCTTCGCAGCAACTACAGATTTATGTGGCTCAAGTCGGGACCTAATTTCAATGCACCTCATTGTGGATTTCAAGTTAACTGGCCTATTTTTTCGACTCGCCGCGACATCGAAGTCCTTATCGCCACCTTCGTCTGGGCAAGTCTTTGTCGCAGTAAGCTCTTGTTTGGTTAAGTACATGTCTTGCGAAGCTTGACGCCGCTGATTGTCTTGATCTTGTCGCTAATCTTTCGTTGAACCGATGGCATGACAGCCTTACTAAAGTCGCGACCTTTTGCATTTGATGTCGCGTACCTTTGATCACGCCACCTCTCCGGGCTCAGAGTGATGTCACACCTTTTAAGATTGACTGGATGTCGCTGACATCCGGTGTGTTGTCGCCACCTTCTTTCAAGCACTTAATGCTCGACCACGAATGACGCCGCACTTTTCTTCACGTCGCCGTCGCTGACCTTCAACCGATGTCGCGACCTCCTTTCGAAATCGATGATGTCGCGACCTTAATTTCTCGTTGTGTCGGCGTCGTGACCGCTTGTAATTCGTTGTTGATGTCGCTGACTAAGATCCGCATGTCGACATCTTGTCTTCTTCTTCATCAATTCCCGTTGTCGAATTTGAGTTTCTTTCTCGCTCCTAGCCTCGCTTTGCTTCTTCAATTACACTTCGCTGACCGGAGTTTTTGTCAGCCAGAACCCGACTATGTATTTTATTTTGGCCGCCGTCACGACACGTCCTTTCATCCTCGCGCGCCTCCTACTACAACCTTACTACCCGCTTATATCGCTAACGCTCATCCACCTTCGCTCCTCTTTTTCGCAAATCCTTCTTTTCTTGAATTTCGTTGCATAATAGTTTGGTTAGTTATTCCATATTCGCACATGTGCGCTTTTAGATAAAAATAAATCAGAAAAATGGACTGAAAATGGATGACTTTTAAGCTCATCAAACTCCCCCAAACTTAAAATTTTGCTTGTCCTCAAGCAAAGAAAAGAAAGATTTGTTTGTCCTCAAACAAAAGGACATTTTTCTGCTCTCTGCTTTGCGCTTAAACTAATTAAATTGAAAAACTAAAATTGCATTCTTATTGTATATCTAGCTTCAAGTCCAAATAAGGTTAGTTTCTACTCAATCAAAATGAACTAAATTATCGAGTTTGTTTCATAAATAGTAAAGTCAATTGATCCCGCCGAATATTAGGTCAGGTCTTCTTCGCCCTTTCTTAGTGAGTCATTTAACCCTCCGAGGTCCTTCATATTTTCATCCTTTCAAGAATTTTTACATGCTTGTTGTTCATATTGATCTCCACTAATGTAGGTAATTCCAACTTTCAAAATCAATCAGGTATTTTAGGCTTGTAATGTTAGGCTTGGGTAATGGGTGGGATGGATGGAATTTTTAGGTTAAGATTACCCAAACTCTTTCTTCTTTCTTCTTAACTCGTCGCCTTCTTTCCTTGCAACTTCGTGAGCTTATTTCCAAACTTCATCTGGGGGTATCTCTTTGAATTTTTGTGTTTTAAAACTGCTTGGCTCCAATTCTCATTTGTATTTCTCATTGTTGGAACTCTTTCTACCACTTTTCGTGAAAGTCTAATGTTCCTGGCCTTTTTGTGCTTTCTAACACTCTTAGCGAACTTTGGGTTAGTAACTCCCATACCAAGCTGGGTATTAGGTAATAGGTGTTGAAACACCCCTAAGAACTTAATTGTTCAAGAGAGTTAGGCCACAAGACAAAACTTCTTCCTTTAAGCTTTCTTTTCTTTGTATCATCTGCTTTTTAGATCTTTCTTCTTCACCCTTTCTAGTATTTCTTTTAGTTCTCCAAAAATATATTCCCCAAACTTTATTTCTCCTTCGCCTTGAGTTCTGGCATTCAAAGGTTCTTTACCGGAGGATTAGTTATAAAGGATGGCTTAGATTTCTAATTGCTTGTTTTGGAAGATAAAGAATGTTCCGCTCAAATTCAGAACTAAGGTGCGTGTACATATAAATAAAGGTGGCTAGAATGGCTCAAGTTGTTCAAGGATGGCCTGCATCATTTCTTGTTAGTTGTAATACCTAGGATTTCGCCGATCAATAATCTAACAAGGTAGAATTCCTTTGGTTAACTATGAATAACCCTAAGGATGTCCTTGACCTTACTAATTGAAGAGAAGTTACTCGCCCAAGGTTCACCTGCTCTCGCTTACCGCTTATACCTCAAACTCAAAAATATGTTTTGCCCTTCAATCAGATAACTTTCCTTAACCCGGACTTAATAACTAAATTCCGCCAATTATGCAATTTGTGTTTCAAGTCAATTATATGCCATTAAGCCTTATTCTCCGCAGCTTATTCAGGTTTCTCGGGCCATATTCTAATCCATGACTTCAGCTACCTCATATTATGACATTTCAGCATTTTCATTCCTGAGCTAATTCTACCGTTATTCTTCTATCAACAAAAGCAAAAAATAAACACACAATTTGACTTCAAACAACATCAAACAAATTTATGATTTTATTCAAGAATTTGTGCACGGGGCTGAGAATCAACAAAGTTAGGAATGAGAAAGCAGTATGGATGAGTCAATCAAGGTTTCTTTCTTTTCGGCGTAGGTAAATGTTCGAGTGATCTGCATCCCGGGCAGCTGATTGGGGTTGAACTCAGGGAACTTCATTTCCATCCTCTTCTTCTACTTTGCATTCTCCTTTTCCATCCGTGACTAAGAATCAATTCATTTGTGAGGTCAACCTTCTCGCTTAGATCATCTCGCTTTGCTCCCAATGTATTCGTCAGGCGCTCCTCTATCATGATTCTAAAATTTTGGATAGATTGTTGTTAATCAGATCCAAATTTTCCAGCCAGAGCTTTCTCCTATAAGCATCATTATCATCCAGCACTTTATCTCTTTCTTTCATCTTCTTCTCGAAGTCTTTCAACAATGACATATAGAGGAACTTAAACCCCTTGATATGCTCCTTTGTCTTAGCTTCTTGCTCTGCATCCCTTTCCTTGATGAGTTTCAGGAGTTGAGAGTCTCGATTAAACTGATTGTTGTAGAATGATTCATGACTAAGCTACAGCTTTTTCAGCAGATCTCGATCTCTTCCCTCCATTTCCTTCTTGAAATTTGCTTCTTTATGCTCTAAGATATTTTTTATCTGTTTCTCTTTTCTGCTCAACTCCTCTTCCCATTTATGCTCTCTTCTCCTCAACTCTGCTTCATACATTTCCTCATTGCCATTTCCTCTTCCTAATCGCGAATTCTTCTTCTTAATTCCCGCTCATACTTCCTCTCTAAATTGTCAGCTGAGGCTCCATTTCTTTCTTTCTTCCATACTTTTCTCGCATAAATGATCATCATTATCCGGTTATTGTTTTCCGGCTCCTGCAGCTTCTCTCATGGCTCTCTGAAATCCATGTTTCTCATTGGGGGAGAACTGGCCAGGGGGGTGGTGAAATCTATAGGACTTCTGTCATCTGGTGCCATATCCTCTGCAAACATAGAGGTATTCCTTCCGGCCGTGTTTCGAATTTGTTCTTTCTCGATTTGCACCCATATATAATAAGTGCAATCAATGGTTTAGTGGTCGGAGGGTACCACTTCCAGAATTTCGGGGTGGGTTCCTAAACCCCTAGGAAGCATTTTTTTTTTTTGAGATTTTTGGAGCCAAAGAACAAACGGAAAACTCAAATGCTCAAATTATCTGAAAAGTTGGAAATTATCTAAAAATCGGAAACCTAAATTTCGTGAGATATTTATCGCATCTCCAATCGATAACTGATATTTCGCCAAAACATCGGAAATTTTGTTCCTGATTATAATTGGTTGGTGATGAAGTTAATTATTGACTACACACTATTAGCTCCACCTAAGCCATGGCGACATACTTAAGCCAAGAGTTTCTAGTGATCTCATAATAATGAAACTTTATCCAAGCTTTATCTAATCTACACACCGCACCAAGTAGTGTGGTGAAATGACAAACCAAACCCATCTGGACTTAGAGGTTTATGATGGCAAGACAAAATCTACTCTAGTCACTTTAGAGGTATGCACACGAGACTACTGCTTATGTTAAACAAAGTCCAATCCAGTTTCAATTAAGGTTACTCCATATGGGATGGACTAACAAAGAGCCTTTATCTTTCTCACTTGAAAATGGGTTATCCAACTCATAAGAAGTGAACTTTGTTAGGCGAGCTGGAGGCTAAATCTAACAGTGAGTCTGCTAGGCTGATATCTTAAAGAAATTTTGATAATAATTATAACACAATGGAACAAAAGGTTTGTTTCAAAGTATGATCTTCAGAGAAAAGAGTTTCTTCCAAGAGAAGACAGTGGGAGCAAGGGTAAACTTGGTGAAGTTCAAAGTGCTCGAACAAACACATATCAACTAACTTAATCCAAAGGAATGTTATTCAAGGACACAACTAGCAAGGTGAAGTGTAGTTGAGAAACATCCTTCAAAGTTTATAAAATTCCGTGCTAAGCTAGACATACTTAAACCACCTAAGGCCAAAAAACCATCAATCAATAATTATAAAAATAAAGATTTTATTTTCACATTTTGTAATATATATATATATATATATATATATATATATATATATATATATATATATATATATATATATATATATATATATATATATATATATATATATATATATATATATTATTACTATCCTAAACTTGGAGCCCTAAAGAGAATTGGCCGACTAGTTATATGCTCAAAATATATAAAGATTCCATATTGTTTTACTTAAATAGGCCTCCTAGTTGTGGAAAAATAACCTCCATGGCTGCACAACACTGTATACATGCAATAGGCCTAGTCATGCTCCAAATCATTTGATCTTGTAGTTCTAAGAGGTTCATATGCAACCAAGTAAAACTCACATGCTTTGGACATTGCAAAAGCCATAGACCAAAAACATGAAATAAGAGTAGGCACCATCCTCCTAAACCTCAAACAAGCCTTCTACGAATATATGCCCAAAACATATAGTAAAAATGGCACACGGCAATCATCCGTGCACCAAATCTTCCCACCAACAGAGTCACATTCATTAAATCCTAATAAAATTTCATTATCTTAAGATAGCATATAAAAGAGAAAATACTAATGTTCTACCAATATCGACATAAAATTATCATGTCTTAGAAAGTATCGATTACAAATCTCAAATACATATTTCGCTATATTTATTAATGGAGAAAGGAATTGAATTAAAGGAATTTTAAACAAGCAGGAGATTCCAAAAGGGAGCAAACAGCTGTACCCATGATGGAATATTCGATCCAATAGCCGCATTAGATTCCAAATCATCATCACCGCCACTCTTTATTTTAAGATGCTTCCTTTCCATCAATCGTTTTTTGTCAGACGGGCTCTAACATACAATATTGCTTCAAAGGGAAAAGATTGGAAAACCAAAAATCTCTAATAGCGTTGATCTTCATCTTCCCATTCAATCCCCCAATCCAAATTTGGCGCCTGGCATACTAGATCGTGTTAGCCAAATCACACAAAAACATAAATAGAGAAAAATGAAGGACACAAGATTTGCGCCTTTGATATCATTGGTATTCCGAGCGAAATTTCAAGTCTTTCAAGAATGTTTCGAATTTTTGAAACCCTATATGTGGTCGATATTCCAGGAAACATACGCATGGAAAGAATATCCGAAGTTCAAGCATAATTATATTAATTTTAATTGATTTGAGTTCTTAAGTCGAAGTTCGAGTAGCTCGATTATTTTTTGAATGAAGTTTCAACATCCGAAAAATAAAAGCAGCTCAATTAACTAAATCGAAGCTCAGTTTAGTTTTTAATTGAGTCAGTCGACCTCGACCAAGTCGAGCTCAGATCGAATTCTGCTACACCCTACCAAATCATCAAGATCATAGAATGATTCTTGGTAAAGAGTCGATTTTTCAAATCTTCAATTCTATATAAGGTGGTACTGTACGCAGCACGCCGTAAGATACAACAATAGGGAAATTTAATCGGGCAAGAAGTTAGGAGTAATAAATGGCTTTCAAGTCAATCCATGTCAAGCCACTAGCCCATGGGCATTGAATTTGCATCAATCGGGAATGGATATGATGGGCTCGGGGCCCATTAATTGAGATGAACCTTATTACCCATAACCATGCTCTTTATTAATTATTATTATTATTTATCGTCAAGGGCCCAATTGACTCTCTAGGAAATAAATATTAAATACAAACGCCAACATCGGTTCTGGAAGAAAGAGGGGATCGTAGCCTGACAATGATGACAAGGTGTGGATTAGCAAGCTGTGTTTGTCTAAACTAAATTCCGAGAAGGTAAGTTTTTAATGAATTAGATTTAACTCTATTTTTGCTTCGAGGTTCGATAATATCATCATTCATAATGAATGAACGATGAAGAAGAAGGAAGTAGAACATTCGTGGAGGTGATTAGGATGAAAATGGAAATCTAATAAATTTCTATGAATCATTATGAAATAGATTTATGGTATCTTGAATTTGGGACAAATCTAGCTTTGATTGCTTGGAATCCCACATTTCCTCCCATGTGGTTTGATTCGCCCAAATTGCATCAAGCTTTTCTGTTATTTGAAATCCATTTAGGTCATTTATGCTATTTTCGCACTCTCTTTATCTGTTCGTTTATCAAATTGATTTGTTCTTTTGTTTATCGATTCTGTTTGGTTTATGCTGTTGGACATTTTTTCTTTAAAGCAATTGGCTATGTTTACTGGAATCGATGAATGGTTTGATAATGTGTATGAAATCTTTTCTTATCGTAGATTAGAAAAATTATAGAAAGTAATTGATGATTAATATTAATTTATTACTATGAAAATGTTTTTTGAATTTGTATAATGCCATAATCCATTATTGGTTTCATTTTTGAATTTGAAATGTTGATTGATGGTCTTATTGAGAGCCCATGAATCATCGAGATAATATAGCCTTCTCGCTTCTCTTACCTTCTTCTCGAAATTATACTTCAAGGGGCTATACTTTAGCACTCTATTCCGTGTTTAGAAAGCAACAAGGGAATGTAAATGTGTACTTCGAAAGAAGGCTAGGCTTGCATATAAAGAAAATGAATATTGAATTGGGTTAAAAGAAGTGAATATTGAAGTTGCGATTTTTTTTTTGTTATTGTAACTTTTTGTTTATGAAATGTTGTTATTCAAGAAATACAAGTTCTCTATTTATGATTAAAAAAATAAATTGAGGTATGGATCATAACATATATATTTTTCTCATTTGTAATTTGATTGAGTGCAAATAATCTGTAAATTAAGTCGTGATTCTAAGCAATAATGCTTGTTGTGAAAACAAAATTTTTTAAATAGATTTATTACAATGATTGTTATTTTTATTTTTGAATATATATAGTCTAAACACACTAATAAATTAAAAATGAAATGAATTTCTTTTTTTATTTCTATTTCTTATTCTATAACATAAATATATATCTTAGAATGGCTTAATGACTGGGTTTCCTTTGCCGCTGAAAGACTTGGTGACAAGCCTATCCAATAAGCAAAATTCCCCGCGGTGTAAGCGTGCAAGCGTACATGCCGCACGTAGATCTATGGCTGATGCAATGTTTCTCGGAAGAGGGCGACAAGAAGCAGTTAAGAAGATTCTAGTGGTGCGTAACTGGTTTCGATATCCTGAAGCGGTTTACAATGCCGAGGATATCATAGACATGTTCATCCCTAATGCGCAGTCCTGAGAAGAAACTTCTTTCTTAAGTGTGGCTTCAAAAAGTTGATAAACCGCTACAAGGTTGGCAAGAAAATCGAAGCCTTACAACTTGGCCTCCTGTGACATCTCAAATGGGACGGAAGCTCGGGAATAAAAATATCGGAGAAGGAAGGAGCCGCTCAGCTGAGAATCGATGCCGCAGGTCTAAGACGTTCCTCTCCTCATGCGAAGAACATGTTGTTGTAGTCTGAAAGAAGCTGATGAGCTAGTGAACCAAATTGGATCTAAGGGAGACCCAAGACGTCGCTGATTTCCTAGGTTGCGGAAAGTGCTTTCCGTGATTGCCGTACTGGGCTTATGTGTCTCCGCATTGTGCATCTAGAGACGCTTATATGCAAATTATTAAATGGTTTGTACATCCACAAAAAAGATCGCCAGTGCGCTGTAGATGGGGCGGAGAAATTGCAAGAGCACGAATTGGGATTTCTTCCATGAACATCCGAAGGAGAAAAGGTATCTGGAGTAGTTCCGATGATGTAATGAGCTGTGAGATTGAATCGCCTTGCAAAGTGAGCGAAGAACGATCCCGACAATTTAAATGCTGCACCCCGATTTAGGTAACCGCAGCAGATTACTTCTCACAACTCGAGACAAGGAGTTGCTTTGCATGCATGCTCGTCTACCCCCAGAAATGCAACTTCTTTCCAAACAAAAGAGCCGAACTTGTTTTGCGGGAAGGTATTCCTCGATCATGTTGATGTTGATAGATATCCCCCGGGATGGTGCACCATGTAGATGGTGACAAATGTAATGGCTTACCGCGCCATAGTTGTACGGGAGGTTTGTTGCCGAGAGATATGTCACACATGTAATGGAGGAAGGTACATGACAACATTAATGCGTGATCTTGTTAAAGAAGGCTCCCAAACGGAGTAATGACGTTGCTGAACTTGAGCTACATTGATTTTGCCCTCTGAAACCATGCTTCTACACTTAAGCCTCTTCCCGCAGGATTATGTCATTCCACAAGAAAATCGTTCCTTTGTGGATCACCGGTTGTTTTGTACGCCTACGAGCAAGTCGGACAACAAAGCATGAAAGTCACTGACGAGGTTTACTTTGAATGAATTAATCAATAGAAACTTGATTCAAGTGGTAAGAATGAGTGTCAATGCGCAGGGTCGGGTGGAATGCCTGCTCATGACCTTATGCGAGTTGGCTATTAGAAAGGCCAAAGAGCAAAACTTAACTCATGATATTGAAGATCCTCTACTTCTTCCACCGCATCTTCATCTTATTTTCATCTAAATGCCTCGACAAAGTATTTATTCCGACATGGAGAGGTATGCTTCGTTGAACACAATACCCATACCTACCTGGCCTTCTTGTTTTTCAATTTAGGCATGAAATTCTGTAGATTTTCGCAACTAGATTTCATTGGAAAATGCTTCAAAGTTCTCAGTGGTGCGATTGAAGGTGTAAAGGTAGAGCCTACCAAGTATAGTCGGGACACTAATTCATTTAAGGTACTTGGGATTAAGGCATACCGTCTTAAATTGCTTCCACTATCCATTGGCAACCTAAGGAGTTTGTAAACATTGGATGTTAAATAATCTAAACAAGTTCCAAATGTGATATGGAAGATTCAAAACACGTAGATATCTTTACATGGAAGGGAAGTATGATATTCCACCTAAAATTGATACATTGGAAAATCTTCAAGTTTTATCGTGCATAACCTTCAAACAATGGATACGTAACAATTCAAGCAAGTTAACTTTGTCTCGGGAAACCAAATTAGAAGGAAGATATGAGTCGGTAGAGGGGTCGAAGCCAGGTCCATCACAAGCTACGAGTCTTGAAATCAGACCTTAAGGCATCGAGTCTAGCTTTGGCCCCTGCCATGGACTCGCTCTATCTCTGTTGGACATAAAGGGACACATGCAAAACTGCCTCAAAGTTTTCAATTTCCTCCCAACCTTCAATATTGACATTGGATTCGTAGGCTAGATTGTGATCCCATGCCCATTTCTGGAGAAGCCAAATTGTTGACTCGAGGACTAAGGGCTGAATCATATTTCTTTGGAAACGTAAAATGCATGTTTCGCATTTCCCTTAACTCAAAAGTACTTCAACTTTTTGAGTTGAGTAAAGTGATTAAGATGAATATAGAGAATGGAGCAATACCATGGCTTATGCAACTACATTGTCGGGCCAACAAGGATCTCTCGAGTCGATAAGTCGTCACCTGGGGGCGGAGGTGAAAATTGTTATCGATTCCATGATCCCTCTTTTTCACCATTCGCAAGATTTTTAAGCACCTATCGATCTAGAAAATACTTCACTTGTAATTGGGATCATTCATGGTAACTACCTTACCCATCTACTTTGGACCCCTTCACTTCCAATTTCACAGGTTTTATTATATTGGTTGTTAAATTAACATATATGTAGTTCTTATATATGCTGAAAATTTTCATATATCAATGCATGTAGAAATGCGTAATAAACATCAAAAAGTGATGGAATATGTGTTTATAAAAGTTGTAAAATTACTACTTATCAATTATGTCTTAAATTAACATGTAAGACCAATGTAATACTCATGCTATGTTAAAAGTTATATCATATTTGGAAATGAAATCGTGTCGGGAATCTCAACACAGATTCCCTCTTGAATTGTACACATTGAGCCTTTTATGCCATAATCTTTCGACTACATCTTTTATTTTCATCGCTTTTTTGTGCAAGGATATCTTAATAGCATCTAACAAGCATAACTAATTTAAGTATAAAGAAATGTTTTTCTCTCTATCCAACTTATACTAGGGAAATGGCACTACAACCTACTTTCCAATAAAAAGTAAGATGTTAAAATAACTTAATTACTTACATCTCTTCAGCATTAATGTAAAGATGAGTTTTGTTTTCAATTATTTTTATAGTTCTTTTAATCAGCTAACATAAATTGGTTGGTTTCTATTTATTTCAGACAACAAATAGAAATGGTCAAAAGAATTTGACACGCCGTAGTGTAAGCCTGAAACTCCCTCTCAACCCGCTTGGATGATCGTCAAGCGCGTGTATGTGGTATATATATATATATATATATTGTCTACTCTATTAGATTCCTACCACATGTAATGCATGTTTAATTACTTCAGCTAATTATATATATTGTTTAACTTGCATAACAAGATCCTCTACACTATTAGATTCCTACCACATGTAATGCATGTTTAATTACTCGCCTAATTAATGTCAGCTAGCTTAGTGATTGTCACATGTGTCAGAACAGTCTAACATCAGTTCAAGCTCAAGAAAGGGCTGTTGAAACTAGGACTCCATTTTTCACGCTGGGATTCTACACGTGAGGAAGCAACTCGCGACCATGATTAGACATGGTTTAAAAGCTCTGGGTCTGAGTTCTACTTAGTCCAAGAAACTTCTGAATGAACGCATTGAATTGTTATATATTTTTGTATAATTTCCTTTAAAATGATGTTTGCTTCCTCGAAAAATTCAAAAGGACTTTCTTT
The DNA here is from genome assembly GCA_016808115.1 of Tetrastigma voinierianum. Classification (NCBI taxonomy): domain Eukaryota; kingdom Viridiplantae; phylum Streptophyta; class Magnoliopsida; order Vitales; family Vitaceae; genus Tetrastigma; species Tetrastigma voinierianum. The sequence goes on along the minus strand of JAEQBH010006556.1, from coordinate 8,109 downwards.
TAGGAAGGGATTGAACTCCTCCCTCGATGTAAGTCGGCCTCATGTTTGACCTCTAAGTTCATATCGATCCGTCATCAAATAAAATAGTGCTTAAACAAAATTAATAGAAGTGGTGAAATAGCATTTCCTGAGTTCCCCCACCGACCAAAAGTTAATAAAGAGAGCCCCGCAATAAATAGTCGCAGATCTCTAAACTTTCCTTTGCAAAACTGGTGGAGGCAGACATCATTCCGCACGATTATTTTCTTCACATCCTCGGGGAGATGCCCTTCACATGCTTCTCCAAACTGGTGATCAGAATATACACCAAGGTGCCTAACTTCATTCTCTTTCTCTCTACTCCCTTGCTCAAGCTGTCATTTACCAACATATTACTTTCAAATAATTAAAATGATATTTATATCCATTCTGACCTACAGAAACAATGGCAGGATTTCACTTTAACCGTGAATAAGGTGAGTATTTAGAACTTATTTTCATTTAAGATGATTGATGTGGCCTCGAAGAAAATTGTATTCAAACTTGGTCGGGTCCTGCTTTGTCAGAATTAATGCTTGTGTTCGTGATGGGAGGACAGCAAATAGATAACAATAATGCATGTTAGACCTCCTGCACCGGCATGGTCGAACTGCCACCATCCATTTATGACTGTTACCCTACTGCTACAAATTGTGTTTGCGATGAATAGTTTCGAATAATGGCAATCTAAGAGTCCTTGTCGGGTCACCAATGCCGCAACCACGTAGTATACCAAATTTCTAGAGACCCAATAACCTTGCCTCGATACCACTTTGTTGGAAGATGGAGGAAGATGAAGGAAAACTTGAAGATGTGGAGACTAGGATGATGAGGAAGATGCTACTTATATTATCAAGGCTTCGTTTTTGGCTTTGATCACAACTCAAGAGATCACCCTGTTTATACTATTAACACCTTCTCAACCAATAGCTAGGATTGTTCCAACACAAATATAATCTTAATGGTTACAAATGAGTATCTAGAATTCTTCCTAGAAGTCCAACCTAATCTCATTCTAGAGAACTCTGGTGGAAATATATGTAATAGACTTCTAGAAGTCACTCTCTTTATGTTTCCTACACTTTGGGCTTTCTTACTTAAACTCCTAAACCCAAAACTTAATGACCCAAAATCATTTAATTCGCACTCAAAATACAAATCAAGTTTATATTTCTTATGTGTATTCTTTTATTTTTCTTCTTTCGACTTCTTAATACCATTCTGCTCGATGCTCACGCTTTTAATCCATAGATTGGATTTTAAATGATGGAGCTAATCAGATCGTTGGATCGGTGGTGAGCCTAAATACCACTTGAACCGTGAAGAGCATGACTTCACAGGCAAAAGATTCTCGTATAGATTCTACACTCAAATCATCACTTAGGTAAACCCATTCACTTCTTGCATAAAAGAAAAACCAAGCAAGAGACCGAGAAAGCACAATGGAGGGTTTACTACAAGAGAAGGGGACAGGAGCGGAAACATGGGTGGACATGGTAGACCCTCAACAACACCCCCACACCCCCTCTCCCATTACTAGCCATTTTCGTCCTTGTCACTCTCCAATTACACAAGCTCTAAGGCCCGGTTATATGAAACTGCCATTTATGCATCAAGTACTTCCTACCGCTACAAATTTGGTTCATGATGAATAGTTTTTGGAATAATGGCCATCTAGTAGTCGTTGTTAGATACATCCGTAACATGAAATCCACAATGTAACGTACTAAGAACTTTGGTCTGAGTTCTACTTACAGAACATGAAATCCATTATATCTACATTCATCTCCTACCTTCATTCTCATTTTCTAATCTGATGAAATCAACAGTGGCTCAGACAGATATTAAGATTTCTTTATTGGCTTTTTGCAATTACATTATTCCATATTAGTATATGTACCACAACTTTTCAATAATATTCAAGTCTTTTTTATAATGTGGTATCAAAGCCCTGCTTAACAACAAAATAGTTTAACCCTAGTCGTTGCCGTCGCCATCACAAGTGGTTGTGATCCATCGACGACTTTGACCAAAGGCAACAACCCTTACCTTCTTCACTCTCTCAGGAATGTAATATATACTTTTACTTGTAAGTTGCGAAACTAACTAGAATGTTAGATTAACATACTAGTCGATATATTCAGCTCTTTGTATTTTATACATGTTTAGATCAATGAAAACTAAAGGAATTCACATTTTATCAAATTTCCTATTTTTGTTCTTTTTATATGGTATCGAGTTTTGTTTGGCAAGAGGTCTTAGTTTCAAAGCCACAATTTTGCAATTTTATTCCCTATTTATTACTCAGAAGTCCACGGACGACCTTATTTGTCAGGACACTCTCTCCACATGTGGGAAAAGAGGCTACATGAAGGAGTTAAAGACATTATATTCGTATTAAACCCAAATCCTTTAAAGAGTCTCGCATTGTTATTAATAGATCTCATAATCGCACCTTAAAATGATAGTGTGAGCATGTTTTAAGGCATTCAGACCTCACTAAGGGAGCGAAATTCTCGTGACCCTCAGCCAATATGGGTGTGAACACCTCAACCACCTCGACTTATTCCTTTTTCACCCTCATTTTGATTTGTAATTGCATAATAAGACTTGAAACATGATCTAAAGTCGTTAGGGTCATGTCTTTTACCAATATATATGAGGTTATAACCGCAAAAACGCATACTAGTTTGGGAGATTTAAACAACCCTAATATAGGATGTTCTTAGTTTTGCTAGGATTTTGTGTGATTTCAAAGAATGCTTTTTAGTTGATTTATGTTTTTCTTTAATAAAAAAAAATATTTTTTCTTCGCTTTCAGGATGGCTCGATTTATGTTTCTAGATAGGATGATTACTTCTCCAACATACTCGGGTAATCTCTAACTCCTGAGAGTTTTATTGTTTCAAACCCATGGCGATGAGGGTAAAACGATTTCAACACCAAAGGTACTACTTGACCTCCTCGAATCTTTGGGATCTTTGGTATGTCTCGATCATAAGTGTCGTAGAGTGAGACTCAACTCATTAGAATCATGGGAATAAATATTATTATGAGTTTTCCATGCTAGAATATTTGGTTTCTTGACACTTGCTAATCCCAGTAGGTACATCGAGTTGTTGTCCAATTTATCCTTCACCAGCCGCCAATGAAAAATTATCTCTTTTCGTTAAATTTCGGTTAACCTAGTCGCAGAGTCAGGAATACGTGGTCGGAGCCGTAATAGCCCACTCTCGCCCAAAGTTTCGAGGGTCGATGTGAAATTGGTGGCCCCAATAAAAGTCGAGCCTATTGGCCCGACCGGAATAGGCTTCACAGATCCCATTAGGTTAGGTCGAGCCACTGGTCAAGCCCTCGAACATGCCTAATTTTTTTAAAGGATATTTATGTTATTTTAAAGAAAATTAAATTTTTTTTCTCTTAATTCAAGTTTTAACCCTAGGCTGTGGGACTCTGACATGATTCCTTGATGGGGCTGTAGTTAATAGGTTATGACATTATTTAGCACATTTACTTGTTTACGTATATTTAAGACTAAATATTATTATATTGTCTAGGTTCTATCATTTTTGTGTATTAAATGCTATTACTTATTTCCATGTTGTTATTTTTATTTAAAGAATGGTAAAATAGAAAATATGTATTTTACATTTTTTTTAATATTCTCGCCCATTTCGCTAGCAATCCGGTGTGGTCGGGTCAAGAATAAAAAATATGGCTCGACAAAAGTAATGGTAGAACAGTCCCACCCCGTCCCGTTTCCAAAATCTAGTAGGAAGCCCAAAACAGAATTTCAAGAGGTTAAACTATGCTTACTACTCAGAATCGTGACCAAACAATTTCTAAGAAGAAGAAGAATTGAGTAACCACCAAGAATGGAAATCCCAATGAAGCAAAAACCTCGAGCCTTCAATTTATTCTCTATATTTTTTAGTTAATTACATTTATAAATCACTCAATAAAAACTGTATACAAACCCAAAATAGATAATACATATAATTAGGGTATGTAAATTACATCGACAGAAAATCCATCCCAATGGATGACCCTAGAGCCACTATACCTACAAGTAACTACAAGTTACCTCAAGGTGGAACTAGGTCTTATAAATTTTTGTGGTCCGATTCACCCACTCACAAGTCTGATGGCCAGAAAATTAAGTTAGCTCTTGAGTGACACTCGTAAATATTCCGATTATGCTCCTTTCCCAAGCACCATGACGTGGGGCTCATGGAGCTCGTCGACAGTGGTTCCTCCACTGTGGTCGCCGACCACTCAACAAAGCACTCCACCCACCCGCTCCTCACCGATCGCCGAAACACTGGCAGATGGGGGCCCATCGACCCAAGACATACATAGCCTTTTCCTTAATGAATACTCATTTTTTACCTCATACGTTTCCGCTTTTGATCCCGAATCGACTTCTCGTCGCATAGCCCGAATTGAGCGTCTGAGTTGAAAGACAACATTTCTACCATATAAATTTTATCGCTTTCCAAATCGTGTAATTTTTACCCTCAGATACAAAAGGATTACAAAGCAGAGAAAAACCGATGCCCTAGCTCGTGGAATAAATTTGGTTTGTCAAGAAAAAGTCAATCATAACATAAACACAATAAAACAATGAAGATGTGAGTATATGGGTTCCTTTCATTTAACAATTTAAAGGGACTTTTGTCGACAGAACAGGATGGTGTTCTATTAATTAAGTGAACCGCAGCTAAAACACATTCACACCAATAACTAAGAGGAACACTTTATCAAGAGAAGTGCTTGCGCCAGATGATGTGTAGGTGTTTCTTTTCAACAACAAATTTTGTTCAAGAGTTTCCACACAAGAATGGAAAGATAGAATTCCTTTTGAATTAAAGAAATCACGAGCACTAACTCAAGAGCAAGTATATTCGATCTAACTGATTACCGGGTACTCTCAGAAGTGGAAATCAAATTATAAAATTATGGAAAACAATATACATCTGATTTTGAAGTTAAAAGATACACCCATAGCTCTAGTACAATCATCAACAATGGTGAGAAAATATATATGACCAACTCATATGTTAACATGGAATGGACAACAAATATCAATATGGCCTAAATTAAAAGGATGCGAAGACAAGGATTATTTGAAATGAAGGGCAAACGCCTGGCTGGGCTAAATGAAAATTTCCGACTATGTGAAGACAAAGTCGATGAGAATTCGGGAGATCGAGGAATCGAAATTCGGCCGAGTCTCAACTACGTCCATAGTTTGACGCTACAAACCGTGTAAGCAATTAATTGTTGTACTTAATCTCGTGGTGAGTGATCCATGTGATGGAGATGAATCTAGAAAGCAATCGTAAAGGCCTTTGATGAGAATTTAGGGTTCTGGGTGATTAAACAAAAGAGAGCCTAATAGAGTCGGGTTTCGCCATTTGATTTGAACGGGTCTTGGATTTGGCTTCAGACTCCAAAAGGAATCCATGAAGTTCCTGTAACACCTGCCTACGGTGTGTCCAACCAACCCACAATGGGTACACTACTGCCGATCTCGCCTAGCCATGTTAATGTTACTCGGAGAATATTGGTTTTGAAAAAATTATCTTATTGGAAGATTTATTTAGTGGGACATTTTTATTATCCTTTGATGATTTATGTCATCAGGAGATTTCGATTTTACAAAATTAGTTTAATTTTTCTTGTGAGCATATTTAGGACAAGCAAGATTCATGCTGCATATTTTGAATATGTCATTTACATGGGTTTGGGGAGCCCCCACATGTGAATGGATAAGAACATCTTCGTCCGTAGTTCGGGGATGTTACAAACAACCATATTTTGTATTCAAGAAGAAAAAGTCACATGGGAGTGTTTGATTACTTTGGGTACCTCTTATAACTAATCAGACCGCCGCCTTTTATCCGTTTGAACTGTTATCGATCCTTTCTTCGAATTTACTACAACAAAGGGGGCTTATGTTACATCATACAACCGGCAAAGAGGAATGTTCCAAGTACATATAATAATTTTCCTATATATCCCAACATAAGAAGTGGTATTTGACAAGAGCCAACCAAGCTGAAAGTTTCATAATGTCAAATTACAAAGAACAAAAGATGGTGATCCACCAAAGAAAGCACCACAACACACAAGGCCTAAGCAAACGGCAGTATTTTCATGGCAAGAGCAAAGACATCCGTAATACAAGAACGCAAGACTTTGAAATGCATTTAGAGTCGAACCGACATCCACTAAATGCATTTAAGGATGACCATAAATACATTATAGAATTCAATGAACAAGAAAAACAAGACAAGCTCATATACAAGGATAAGGAAAAAGTTAATTATCAAATGAATTCTAAAATTAAAGATAAAAGAGAAGATATCGCTCTATAATAAGATGATGCAACTTTATTTAGAAATTTTGATAACAAAGTCAATTACCAATTAACTATCCAAATGACTTTTGTTACATAGAATCGATGTAATACAATCGAAGATTACAGAGTTAATAATAATTTTCTAGAACATCGCTAATGCTCAATCGCACTGTTCAAATGCAAAATTCAGCTCACGCATTGTTCAAGTAGAAAGTCACTAACCTGCTCCAAAGCCTGCTCGAGCTTGCTAATGTTAGACCTCGGTGGGCAGCACATACGTATCAATAGCTAAACTTTATGTATAGGGAAGTAAACACATGCATACATGTAATTGGAATCTAATAGTAAGTATCGCATCATTGCTAAATATGCAAATCGAAAACCGTGACTAATACTTGCCAAAATTAGGTCATTTGATTGAAACCATATCAAAGTAATTAATTACGTATCAAAACATATATACACACCCAAAACCATCCAAATAGGATAGGAGGGAGTTCAAGGCTTACCTTTCCATATATGTGCATTCCACCTTCGCACCGCTATCCTCGAATAATTTTACAACCATATCGAGGGGTACAACAAAATTGGTAAATGAAGGGATCCAAAAAAGTAGATAGGTGATGGTAGTTACCTCGTCAAACCCCAAAAGGAATCTTCAATTTTGTGGAACAGGATCATAGCCAGCAACGAGGAAAACGGAATTTTTACCTCTACCAAATTTAGCAGCTCATTAAGTCCAAAGATCTCTGTTTTGAAATTATCAAACTCTAGCTGCATAAGCCATGGCATCGCGCCTTTCAATATATTCAAACTGCACTTCACTCGAACCTCAAAAGTCAAGTATTTTGGAGTCGAGGAAACCCATCTCAGATACATGCATTTCCTTTCGAGATATGATCCAAATTTTACCGAGTCAACAATTGGGAAGCTCCAAACGGGCATAGGATCACATTCTAGCCTACACGCTTCCAATGTCAATTGAGAAAGATCTCGAGGAAATTTAAAGGTTTCAAACAATTTCAGATGCGTCCTTTCTTATGTCCAACTTACAGATGGGGGCAAGAGCTCACAGGATGGAATGCTGTGACTATCCGATGCCTCGAGGTATTGCTGATTTAAGACTACCATGTAGTTTGCAATGAGTTCAAAACTCAACCTCTTTCTACTACCACATCTTCCTTCTATTTTGAGCTTCTCAAGACTAGTTAACTTGCTCGAATTGTTCCTGATCCACCCGGTTGAAGGTTATGCCTAATAGAATTCAAGATTGACTCGTATCACTTTCAATGGATCGTCTTCTTTCGCTCCCTCGATGTAAAGATATCTCATGTTTGTAATCTTTCTCCAAATGACATCCGGCAATCGCTTAAGATTATTTATATCCAGTCTCGCAAATTCCTTAAGTTGCCTATAGATAGTGGAAGCATTTTTAGTCCAAGATGTCTTAATCCCAAGTACCTTAAATGGTCACTCCCAATTATACTTGGTACATTTTCGATTCCTGACCTTCCAAATTCAGACTCTAAGCACTTAAGCATTTGGTAATGAAATCTAGTTGTGATATTCGACAAATTCCCCCCAAATTGAAATATAAGAGAGAACCATGGTGCGAAGGAGTAAAGTGTTCACGGAAGCATACCTCTCAAAGTCGAATAAATACTTTGGTCGACTCGGGATTTTGATGAAAATAAGAGAAGGACTACCGGAGGGGAAGAGATGAGGAT